>NQII01000010.1:1362230-1579858 GCA_002778355.1 Clitarchus hookeri
TGCCCGACTCAAACTTTGGACATGGAAGCACATCCCATCTGAAGAGAACCCAGCAAATGTGGCATCGCGTGGTGCTCTTCCTGAGAAACTTCTCAGGCATTCATGATTGTTTACAGGCTCACTGTGTGTGACTAAAGCTATTACAGCAACATTGGCCAGATACAGGTAGTCATAAACCAGACTCTCTCTATTGCCCATTGTCATACCATAAATTTACACTTGAGACCATCTACAATCTTGTATCTTGTCCACAGAGAGTACTGAATAATTTCTGCATGCTCTGTGGTGCCAAATGCGATCCACAAGTGCACACTGTGTTTTAAAGCCAGATCAGTCTCTCTCAATCCAGTAATTGGCACACTGCCGAAAGCACAGTTTGCTCAGGTTTGAACGTTCCCGTCTGTTGGGGTGGATTTTATTTTAGAGGACCTTTCCATGCCATGCCTGTGCAAACGAGGAAAGAGAACGCCTCTAAGGTATACATCTGTGTGTCTGTACAGCCACCAAAACAGTGCACTTAGAGCTGGTCACAGACTTGTCAACCACAGCTTTTCTAGCTGCATTCAAGCAACTTGTGTCAATAAGAGAATCCCCACTGATATGTAGTCTAATAATGGCACCAACTTTGTAGGAGCACATAACTCACGGAGGTATACACAACATTGTTTTCAAGCAAGATTAAGCAAGAGATTGCAGCTAAGTAAATGTGAGAATGCTGTAAAACAAATAAAAAAATTGGAAAACTAAATATTTTCTAAAGAGTTTTCATATAAAAAGAAGCTCAGCATTATTGGTTTTGGATTCNAAAAAAATTGGAAAACTAAATATTTTCTAAAGAGTTTTCATATAAAAAGAAGCTCAGCATTATTGGTTTTGGATTCATTTAAATAAGTAATTTCTTTGTTGGTTTGTGAATACAGGAATAACAAAATTTTGTAATAAACATAATTTTTCTGCATTTGCATTATTTCATGGTTTCTGAAAATTTCTAGGCCTTACAAATTGTTAATAAATTTAGAGAANAATTTTTCTGCATTTGCATTATTTCATGGTTTCTGAAAATTTCTAGGCCTTACAAATTGTTAATAAATTTAGAGAATCCAAATGAGCTCAGAATCACAAAACAAAAATAAGAATATTGGAATTGAATCTGGAATCAGACCAGTATCAGCAAAAAATGTGCAAAATCAGCAAAAAATAAATGCTTTTATTCTGAACTTTTATAGTATTTTTTATCATTAAGACATACGCAGTGTTACAACAGCTGTGAAATCTTTAAAGAAAAAAAAAAAAAAACACACCTTTCACATTTTAAAACTAATTCTAAATATACTGTGCATAACCCATTCTATTGCAAGAAAAGTTTGAATTTATTATGTTCAGTATTATTTACGATATGTTCTATATCGCAAGAATTGACCTGTAAAGGAAACCAAGGTCCATAAATAAGAAAATAAATCAATACAGATACCTTGAACCTCTTGGTGGGTGTGGTGTTCTGCATAGGGTAGGGTGGAGGGGGGCCTTGGGGAACCTGGTGACAGTTCAGACTTTTCTGGTACTGCTGCANGTGTTCTGCATAGGGTAGGGTGGAGGGGGGCCTTGGGGAACCTGGTGACAGTTCAGACTTTTCTGGTACTGCTGCAACTGTCCTCCCTGTAACATGCAACACATGTCAACTCTCTGCTGTAGTCTACCACTTCAATACAATACCAACACTTTGCAACTACCACTCCCAAACAATATTTATTAACATTTATTCAACATAAATGACTACCTTCAATTTCTGATCCAACATACATGGACATAAGTATCTTCTCTGAACAAGGTCAACAGATTCTTGTATATCCTGGCCTATAGTGAATTCTCTATGTGTGAACAGACCCATAGAGCTCAATCAGCACGATGCAAAAAACTATGTTGTCTAATATCAATCCATGTTTAGACGTGTACCTGTACACATANAGAGCTCAATCAGCACGATGCAAAAAACTATGTTGTCTAATATCAATCCATGTTTAGACGTGTACCTGTACACATATGTATCACCATTTCACTTCTAAAATATTTAAATTTGTGGACGTATATATAAGTGTGTGTGTGTGTGTGTGTGTGTGTGCGCACACATGCACATGCATGTGCAACTTTCTTAGTGTTGTACCCAGCATCAGGTTNAGAGCTCAATCAGCACGATGCAAAAAACTATGTTGTCTAATATCAATCCATGTTTAGACGTGTACCTGTACACATGTATCACCATTTCACTTCTAAAATATTGAAATTTGTGGACGTATATATAAGTGTGTGTGTGTGTGTGTGTGCGCACACATGCACATGCATGTGCAACTTTCTTAGTGTTGTACCCAGCATCAGGTTTGAATCCCCCATCAACTTGTGAACATGACAGATGGCAACAGATCAGGTGGCACTGCAAAAGTTGGTGGTTTTGCACATTGGCTAGAATTTTATTTTTTCATGGATTATGACAGAGAGTTGCTATTGGCTGTGCTTGCTGCCAAATAAAGTTTATTTCTTGCATTGTGGAAAAATTTGTTGATACAGCGCATATATAATTTTTTGCATTAATATCTTGGTCCTCCAGGCTCGATCACTCTGGTATTTTTCATAAAGTTTCTGACTTTTGACTCATATTGTGGACTGTGTATTGTCCTTCGTGGCGGGTTGAATAGACTAACTTGTGATAAACATGATGGATTTATCTTCGGAAAAGTCAAATAGAGTTTTGCATTACATGATTAAGTTAAAACAATGTAATTATTAATATTTTGGTGGCTGCACAAATACAGATTAACAGCCTTCCAAAGTTCATGATCAGGATATGGTGTGCATTATCAGTGAATGTAATTTACTATTTTTTGTTGAGCATGACTAGAGACCTGAAAAAGTAGGTGTTATGTTTTTGCTACAAAAATGTAGGTTCAGCATGAGAATTGTTTTAATTTTTCATGTCTTATTTATACAAACACACACAATTTCATAAATTTCAGTTTATTTGTAAAACCTAAAATTGGCAATGTAATTTCTATTGAAAAGCTGTGTTTTTTAAAAATTGTTATTTCCTTGTAAAAATACCTAACTCTCAGGGAAATATACAACCACGTTTTTAAGATAAAACCACTAGTTTCCTTTATTAACAGACAACATTGAAAACCATTTCACATTTTCTTAAGATTTTGTATTCTGCCTAACACCTGGAACAACCGTCACAATGCACTGGCAAGGGCATACTATTTCATGAAGAGACTAATGTAAACAATTTATACGCAATTATAAAAGCACTGTTTTAAAAAAAAATAAAGTGCCTTGTACGAACAGAAAAAAAAATTGGAGAAATCAACCTTTACGTTTTTGAACCATCTCAACTTTCAACAACAGATTTTTTCCTTCAGCCTGCTTACAAAACTTTTGTTTGTTCAAAATGTAATTTTTTACCACACATATTTACAGAGGATATGTATGGTAAAAATACAGTTAGCTGGAAGAATACAAGATTAAAATGGGTGATAAATCAATTTAGAAATATATTTTCTGTATCAGTAAATGCATATAAACACACTTTTCACAGCTGTGCCATTTTCTAAAAAATAAATAATTTTTGGATAAAACGTGACGATGCTACGAATGTAAACAAACTCAGCGAGCTAGTTGGCGCCAATTCCATAGATGACGTGGTGCATGGTAGGCATGAACACTACAACGACAGGGTTTCCTAGTGAGCAAATAAACTTTCGCAGGGCCGTGCACTGGAATGTACATTTAAAGTGATGCATCATCACTTGCGCTTACGTTATTTTTATGGCCGTAAACACAAGTTACGGAAAATAAAACATGTTTTCGTTTATGGTGTAAATCAAAGAAATCTATTGGCCAATTCTGCATGCATTCGTACTCGTATATGCAAAAACACATAACATCTTCAACATCGCTGCAGCCAGAAAAATATCGTGAAAGAACGGGACAAACAACGACTGGCAAGAATCATTAAACGTGACAGACGTGCAACCCTTTCTCAAATTGNTTTCATGGATTATGACAGAGAGTTGCTATTGGCTGTGCTTGCTGCCAAATAAAGTTTATTTCTTGCATTGTGGAAAAATTTGTTGATACAGCGCATATATAATTTTTTGCATTAATATCTTGGTCCTCCAGGCTCGATCACTCTGGTATTTTTCATAAAGTTTCTGACTTTTGACTCATATTGTGGACTGTGTATTGTCCTTCGTGGCGGGTTGAATAGACTAACTTGTGATAAACATGATGGATTTATCTTCGGAAAAGTCAAATAGAGTTTTGCATTACATGATTAAGTTAAAACAATGTAATTATTAATATTTTGGTGGCTGCACAAATACAGATTAACAGCCTTCCAAAGTTCATGATCAGGATATGGTGTGCATTATCAGTGAATGTAATTTACTATTTTTTGTTGAGCATGACTAGAGACCTGAAAAAGTAGGTGTTATGTTTTTGCTACAAAAATGTAGGTTCAGCATGAGAATTGTTTTAATTTTTCATGTCTTNCTGAAAAAGTAGGTGTTATGTTTTTGCTACAAAAATGTAGGTTCAGCATGAGAATTGTTTTAATTTTTCATGTCTTCTTTATAAAAACACACACAATTTCATAAATTTCAGTTTATTTGTAAAACCTAAAATTGGCAATGTAATTTCTATTGAAAAGCTGTGTTTTTTAAAAATTGTTATTTCCTTGCAAAAATACCTAACTCTCAGGGAAATATACAACCACGTTTTTAAGATAAAACCACTAGTTTCCTTTATTAACAGACAACATTGAAAACCATTTCACATTTTCTTAAGATTTTGTATTCTGCCTAACACCTGGAACAACCGTCACAATGCACTGGCAAGGGCATACTATTTCATGAAGAGACTAATGTAAACAATTTATACGCAATTATAAAAGCACTGTTTAAAAAAAAAATAAAGTGCCTTGTACGAACAGAAAAAAAATATTGGAGAAATCAACCTTTACGTTTTTGAACCATCTCAACTTTCAACAACAGATTTTTTCCTTCAGCCTGCTTACAAAACTTTTGTTTGTTCAAAATGTCATTTTTTACCACACATATTTACAGAGGATATGTATGGTAAAAATACAGTTAGCTGGAAGAATACAAGATTAAAATGGGTGATAAATCAATTTAGAAATATATTTTCTGTATCAGTAAATGCATATAAACACACTTTTCACAGCCGTGCCATTTTCTAAAAAATAAATAATTTTTGGATAAAACGTGACGATGCTACGAATGTAAACAAACTCAGCGAGCTAGTTGGCGCCAATTCCATAGATGACGTGGTGCATGGTAGGCATGAACACTACAACGACAGGGTTTCCTAGTGAGCAAATAAACTTTCGCAGGGCCGTGCACTGGAATGTACATTTAAAGTGATGCATCATCACTTGCGCTTACGTTATTTATGGCCGTAAACACAAGTTACGGAAAATAAAACATGTTTTCGTTTATGGTGTAAATCAAAGAAATCTATTGGCCAATTCTGCATGCATTCGTACTCGTATATGCAAAAACACATAACATCTTCAACATCGCTGCAGCCAGAAAAAGATCGTGAAAGAACGGGACAAACAACGACTGGCAAGAATCATTAAACGTGACAGACGTGCAACCCTTTCTCAAATTGGCGCAGATTGGATTTGTGGACTGCCCTGCAGGATTCATGGTGTGAATTGCCTCCTGCATACCTTCAGACATTAGTCGAGTCAATGCCACGTCGTCTTGCGGCACTTCTACGTGCTGAAGGATGGGGGGGGATACACGATATTAGGGAGGTGTATCAGTTTTTTTGGCTCTTCAGTGTAAAACAATAATTCGCGAAAATACTACAGGATTTTGTACAATTAGAGAATTACAGCTAAAATTCTGAAAAGTCTTAATTTTTAGTTTTATTTGTTGTGGAAATTCAAGTTTATAGAATTTGCTAAATTTTCAGGTCTCTGCAGCAGTGATAAAAATTTCATCTTAACTCGTGTGCTAATTGATGTTCAGATTTGCTGACAAATACACTCTAGCTGCGTGTATTATATGGTCGTCAAGGCCTTGCAATAATTCCAGCTACTGAACAGTAACATTTTTGTTTTGTGATTATTATATTTATGAACTGAGTATGTGGAGAGAGAAAAAAANAAAAAAAAAAAAAAAAAAAAAAGGTAGAACTGGTGTGTTTAAAGAAAGTTACAAAATGTGATCTACAAATTATTGACACTTAGACATTCAAAATTTTTAGCAAAAATAACTAGTTGCTGCAACGAAGGCGATGGACATTTGGTATTCCTAACCTCAACCACAAAGCGTGATATAAACAATCATTGCATGCTGTGTGCATTTTTTTGCCATACTTAGTTAGCAAAGCAACAAAACGGATAATTTTGTAACACTCATTCGGCGAATATTGGATTAGTTGCAAGTAAAGGTCTGTGTAAATTTCCGAAATAGCTTTATTTTAAGTAAAACGGGAAAAATCACTTTAAACGAACTAAAATGCTAAAACTCGATTTATTTTTAGTTTTATTGCAAATGCTATTTTTTCAGGTCTCTAACCACGACACATTAAAGCAGAGTTATTACATCTTCGACTAGTGAAGGGATATGTGAAGTATGCTTGTGATATGTTGAAGGCATTTNCATTAAAGCAGAGTTATTACATCTTCGACTAGTGAAGGGATATGTGAAGTATGCTTGTGATATGTTGAAGGCATTAGCTAGTTTCTCACCAAATCCATGACCTTCTGGACACAAAGCAGTCTTACGAAGCAAATTACAAAGAAGGGAAGCCTTGTCAGACCAGAAAAAAAAAAAATTTGGTAGTGACAAGCATCTGCAATGAATGACCAAATTTGAAGAGCAGTATTACACCATTATGANAAAAAAAAAAAATTTGGTAGTGACAAGCATCTGCAATGAATGACCAAATTTGAAGAGCAGTATTACACCATTATGACTACTGTCGACTGACAGCAAGAACAAGAGTACAGGGCAAGAAATTGCATAAGTTTTTAATGCACACTCCAACTTTTCATTATTTGAGTATCAGTTGCTGGAGTGAGAGATTTAGGCTGCTCTTAACAAGGTCTTAAGAGCCGATGAGGGTGAAGTGAGGTGAGTAAGGAGCAGCACTGGAATGAAAGAGTGGGGGAAATGAGAGATACCCCGGGAAACCCACCCACCAGCAGCCTCGTCTGGCACGATTCCCACAAACGAAAATCCAGGGGCAGTCCCGTCAAGAATCTAACCCAGTTCACCTTGGTGGGAGGCAAGTTGTCTAACCACCACAGTCCCCATCAGTTGATGTACAACACAGNAATCTAACCCAGTTCACCTTGGTGGGAGGCAAGTTGTCTAACCACCACAGTCCCCATCAGTTGATGTACAACACAGCAGACATGTGCAAATATCAAAAAGACCACTTAAGTAGTAGAATAATGTGTAGAGGCAATAATAAAAATGTCAATTTGAGCTGAAGTATGAGCTTTCAAAAGCATATAGAGCATANAGAATAATGTGTAGAGGCAATAATAAAAATGTCAATTTGAGCTGAAGTATGAGCTTTCAAAAGCATATAGAGCATAAAAACTCCTTTACAATACCTGCATATAATTATTTGGATAAACAGTAGCAGTTGGAGTCTTCTGTTGTATTATTGCGGCTCCCGGTTGCTGTTGCTGCCGAGAAGACATCTCTGCATTGATTGGCAAGTTCCATGCCTCTTCTATGGAAGGCAGCTGCCGACGCCTTTGTAAACATTTACAAATACATATTACTTCATCAAAACAAGATTTTGGTAATTTTAAAATAATATAAAATGTGAACAAATTTCAAAACCATTCCTTATTTTCTTTAAACAACAAAATTCACAAAGTGTACTTAATAAAAATATACCTACATAGTAGTTATCTGTTTGTATATGTATATACAGTGGAACTGCACCATAACAAGCATGAACTGTAACATCATACTCAGTACAGCAATAAATTTTGAATGCACCATCGTGTTCTATATTAAATACAGAGGCTAAAACTAGGGTTGGAACAATTCCGAATCTCGATTCTTACTACAAACCCAATACTTTACGATACTCAATACCAATAGGGTCATGAAATTTTTTTTTTATGTTCTCACTAATCCAACAAATTATGTTTTGCTGGAGTAACATTATCCTGATTCATAAAAACAGAAGACTTGAGTTTTGTGGTCCAGAAGAGTTGAGGAATACCATGTTTTATCGCATATAAGTGGCACATTTTATTTTAAAAAATTTATTGGAAATTAGGGGTGCGACCTACAAGTGAGAAAAAACTTTTCATTTACTCCGAATTCACGGCCCGCTGCTCGATTTCCAAACTCTTCAGAGAACAAAATCACTTTCATTTTGAAACCTGTGGTGTAAGTACTTCGCTTTTTCATCACGAAACTGTCACACTGCTTTACTGCCACAACATCAATACAACACTACGTGCGGTGCAAAGACGATATAAGAGAAAGACGTGTACGTCAAGGCTAACATTTTGGACTCAAGAACCAACGCTAATGTGCTGCTATCTCTGTTCACTCCACAGAAAGCTTTCGAGAATAGTCAATTGTCAGTTACCGTATGACAAGAATCGATTCCTTTCATTTCATTTGATTCTTTTAAAATTTATTTTTTTTGTTAAGGATTGCAAAGGGAATTACGTAATGGAAATATTCAAATACCTTTCTATATTTTGCACGTTTATTAAAAACTTTCAACGACAAACTGCAGAAATAATGGTTAGATTTTTGCTTTTAACATAAATTGTTCGAAATATTTTAAATATATAAAAAGAAAGCTTGATAAAATTTTTCTCATAAAACTATCACTTAAAATTAAATTATATGTTATAAGTTATTTCTTTTTTCCAATAAATATATAAACTCCGGCAGTCAAGGCTGCGTCTCGAGCGCTATATCTCTACGTTCCAAAAGAACTACGTCCAACAAACTTGCAGCGCTGTAGGCCTGTAGCTATGCTTGGCAACACCGGTTGCTTGCAAGGACACAGCTGCTACACGACCTTTGCCAAGGTCGCGTGCATCAGCCATCCGAGGCACGCCGTGTTTTACAGGATGAGCGCAACCTATAATCAATAAATATATATATATATTTTTAATGCCCTTTGAAAATAATGGTGTGACCTATATGCGATAAAATACGGTAATGCAGGTTTGTTAAAACCAACAGCCTAAAAATGTCATTAAGAACAACATATTTGAGTAAATTTATGTTTAAAATTAACCTTAAACTAAAAACTTAATTCTTGAAATTGATTGCAATTCAATTTTTATTTATTCCTTCATCAGCCAAGCCATGCTCAATCTCTCTGTTAAAATTGTCACAACTTATTTATTTGAAACAATTTTTTCCAACCATTATTTGCAGAGTCATTGGTACATCTTTACAATTCTAACCAAACCCACAACCGATAGTTTCTAATAATAATCACGGTGTTGAAATAGAGTCTTGCATCCATAACCTTAAACCAAATTCAGTTTACAATAGCTAGATCATAGATTGATCGTGTGATTTGTTCTCATTGTCGCCAACCTAAGAGTGCAGTAATTGTGTAAGAAGAATAAAAGATGCTTTCTCACCGTTGCCAACCTAAGAGTGCAATAAAAACGTAGAAGAATAAGTGTAGTCAATAGAATACAAAAAAATGCTGCAGGATGTAAACACTATTATCAATAGTACCATTTGACTATAGCCGTTGTTTTGAATTCCCATAGTCTTCAGAAACGATTGATGCATGCAATCTTTGGTGAATGTACCATCTGTTTTGAACTGATATTACGAAGGAAAGTAATGAAGACTCAGTGTGTAAGAAACAAAGAAAACATGTTGTAAATAGTGTACAAACGAAATTAGACATCGCGCAATCGGAAAGTGGCAAATCACTTGCAGCTATAGGACGGTCTTTCAACCTAAGCCGATCCACTGTGCGTTCTATTGTAAAAAGTAAAGGAAATATAAGGGACTATGTTATAAATTCGTGAAATCTTTCTTCTAAAATAATTTCAAAACGGCGGGGTGCAGCGATGGAAGAGATGGAACGGAAGTGTGGTTAGATGATCAAAATGTGTCTTTTCAATTGTTTGAACTATTAGCTATATATTTAAACACTTTTATATAACTTTGATGCATGATCTTGTTTCTTTGTGTGTAAATATATTGTTTTGAATATATATATTTTTTTTTTAGTTAAGTTTTTTTCCCCATCTAGAAATGGAACCTCATTTATCACATTAAAATAAGGGTTCTACTTTCATACATTTCAACTTTCATACACAAATTTAGGAACACATTGTGTATGAAAGTAGAGGACTGACTGTACTACTAATACATAAAACATAAAATAAATTTTCAACGCATTGTTTTCGCTCACTGCCCTGCATTTAGTCCTATGTATGTAATTTACCACTTCAGAAATAGCCTGTGGTTGATTTTGTCACAATGTCGCACTTAACTCTTACTTGTAACAAAAAATAATAAATAATAATAGATGTCTGAGATTAAACATGTACTGTAGAAGTTTTATTAGACATTCAGCAAGCAATTGCAATGTTTATGGTGTCAGCCATGTTGGCAACGACCAGCAACCACAAGAAACAGCCGTGCCATATTTTCGAGATATTGATTGGCGATGCGACATTGCCAACAACACTCGCAAGATTTTCACTTGAATATTTTTTCATGAAAATTATGAATGCATATATGTATAAATTAACTAATAAATATGCCCGGAAAGTTAAAAAAAAAGGCAACGCAAAAATAAGGAAACCCTATTCACTGCACTTCATCAATCACAATATTCAAGACATTTTTATTTCTTAGCTAGTAACCGTGACTGTTGTTAGTTGCTCTATTGATAATACTTCTGCTATGTCGACAGCTATTTCCTGTGCACATGGTTTCAAAAGAGGTGTTTAAATACAGTTTTTATTAAGTTTGAGTGTGAATACCACGAAAATTAGAGTGGGATTGTTTATTTGTGATTTTTTTTACATATAAGATCAACACTTTTTGGTTCTCTTTGAGAACTTTATAACAGGGTTCAACTATATTATGAATGTTTTCTTTAATATTCCCATTTGCAATGTTTTCTTTTAGTTATACTTGACAAATACCTAACATAGGTCTATCAATGTGTTCAACATAAATTTGAATGAGGTTGGGTTTGTTTTGGTTGACTAATATGTCTATTCCACATCTACAGAATGTCCGCATCTATAGAATTTTCATGTCAGTCCCCTGAAATTCTATGGATAGGGGTTCCCTGTAATTCACTGTAGCGATAACTTATCTTGCCATCAGTTGTCATTATAACAAAGTTACACTGTACAACGAAATATATAAACTTGCATCTTTTAATATTTTGTAAGAAAAATTACACCACAAAAAGTTTTATTATCAAATACCAATAACTTGTTCAAGAATGTTGGTTTGCCAAGAAATAAATTCACAGGAAGTGATTTTGATTTTGGTTTGATGTATTACCAAATTCCATTTACATTTGATAATTTAAAGAGTGTAGACTAGATTATTCACTAATATTACTAACCAACAAGAACATAGTTTATCGAGCAGTATGCAATATCAACTATAAGCTGAAAATCCAGATGTCATGGGATAGGTGTCAAGTATTTCATAGGACATCTATCTTGCCCAGTGATGAGCAGACTCTACAAAGCAATGAATCTACTTCTTGAAGGAAGACCTCTGAAAATATGTTGACCCCAGATGGATGGTTTCGTACAGCTCCCAGATATTTGTAGCTGCATGATCTTTTATACTAATGAACATTTCTAGCACATACCACAGAGCAGCACTCCTCATCTGTGTTAGTAGCAAGTTGAGATTGCTTGCACACTCAATATGAAAGAATAACTCCTCACTGATCTAAGTTTTTCCTTCTAGAATCCAGAATTTTTCTTTCAGAATTCCTTGAAGCATTACAGTACCTGAATGGTGAGTCAAATGACAATTGTGTCTTATTAGCAAATAACTGAATTTGTGGGGCCAGGGAGTAATGCTGATGTTTGACATTGCTACTAGGTCCATTCTCTCCAACTATTCACCCTTAGTGCTCCTGTTATAACTCAAAATGGCAACATCTTGCACAATGACAAGGGCACAGGTGTCTCCTTCCTAGCCTAATGCAGTAATGTCACTAGAGAATAGGGGCGTGCGAACCTTCGCATTTTCGAAGTCGAATCAAAGACTTTTGTACCTTGGACTTCATATTCAAATAAAAAGTCTATGATTTTCACCAAGTGTTTTGTCCACCGAAACTAGTATCAAAACCAGCAGCCAGTTTTATTAATAAGGGTGTGCAAATTATTAACATTCCAGAATAATTTACATTCCTGTTCCAGTGGTCTGGTCATTCCAGTGGTCTGGTCTGCATTTTCAAAGTTTTTCTGTGGAAGGAAGCATGCTGGGAAAGGGAAAACTCAATGGAAAAGATGCTCAACTTACACTTTTTTTTAAACAAAGTTTGTAGTTTTTATCCCAAGCTCCACCCTGCTGAGATAATCTACCAGCTTGACATTGTCGAGAGTCAGTGGACAGCAAGGGAGGGAGTGAATGTTTTTACAGCCATGTGCTTTCCTTTGTCTTTTTCTCTCTCTTTCTTTTCTTAGATGAACAAGATGTCATGCCTGACACACACCCATGGAAGACCTACCATAACATTACACAAATACAGTGTGAATTTCCTGTCTCAAAAAAGTTTCTTTGCCTTTCTAATTTTGACATGTGCAGCAATGTCAATAGTTAATGCATTTATCATGTACAGGAGTTGGGCTGATGTACATACCACAGCTGATACATCTTTTTGGAAGAACTGCACACTTTCCTTGTAAGCAGTGACAGTGGCTCAACTCTCTTGCTCTGAGGCCCTAATGCCACCACCATCCAGTTTACTATCTAGCCTGACATTTACAAGGGTCCTTGGAGGAAGCAAAGGGAAGAGGCCAAATGTTTATAGCCACCCATTGAAATCACCTTGCAGTGGTGGTGCCAAATGGGACTGGATATATAGCGTACAGTAGTTTTTATAAAGTTTGCATGTATCTACATGTATAATCATTACTTTCTTGCCGATTTTGATATTTCAGTTTTTCAGTAGTACAAGATTGATTAGGATATGTTTTATCCCATTGCTCAGTGTCTAGTAGGCATACATTTTTTTGGTAACAGTACAAATGAGTTGAATACACTTGAAAACTGTAGCGTACTATAAATTAATATATATATTTTTAAATCCTTAGACTTTGCATTTAAAAAAAGACCCTTCGCACATGCCTAATAGAGAATGTTTATCTTTGCATAATTAAAACCAATACACAATGCTGAGTAGTAATACAAAACTAGGTATGGCACATTTTTGCAGCAGTCACTGGTATTTGTTTAATTCTAGAGTATTCAGACAATGTTATTTAGATTACAATGACCTTGTAATGGCTACTGCATTTATGAATCACTTTGTGTTTTATCATTGCACCTCAAAGCGGAAATTCGGAGAACCAGTAACGAAACGATTTTTATTCGAGTGAACAACACTGCAAACTTAATCCACGGGATTGACGTAACTGTAACTCCACAGCGAGAAAACAACACATTGCAAAAAATTTGGCAGATTGCACACAAATTCTGCAATAAAAAAACTATAACAGACGCGGGTGCGGATTACCTTTCTAGGTTACCGCCACCATCTTACTCCAAACTAGAAGTTCAGTGTTGCCAGCATTGGCAACCACAAGGACCCTGCTCCAAAAGTAAAATGGCCAAATCACTAACTAAAGTCAAGAACCACACATTATATAAACTATTTACATCTGCAGGATGGTGCGCCATCCCATTGGCACCTATCTGTTCGCGGATACCTGAACAAGACATTGCTGCAATGCTGGATTGGTCGAGGAGCAGCTGGTGACCAGGCTCTTCATCACTGGCCCCCAAGAAGCCCAGATCTTTCCCCGTGCGATTTTTTTGTATGTGGGTACATAAAGGATCAAGCATTTCCTCCACCATTGCTGGCTAACATTGACGACCTCAAACGAGAATTACGGATGCCATCCAAACCAAAACACCAGACATGCTAACAAGAGTGTGGAACGAGTTTGATTATAGCATAGATGTCATTTGGGCTGCTTATTATGGTGGTCACATTGAACATTTATCAATGTATGGTAAACAAACTTCATGGTTCCACGGTTCATTTGAGTGGTCAATCAAAGTTGTAGGTTGTTTGGTTTTGATATTATAGACCTTCAAAGTTGGGGTATTCTTTTATACTCATCATGTATAATGTTGCCCAACCTAATTATGGACAGTTAAATCAAAGCTGAAGTGTTACCTGTAATTGACAGTCAAAATTGCTTTGTTATTAATGAGGAAATGTAGATTCCATCCTCTGTCAACGCTTGCAAAGAAAAATATATAATGTACAAATACTTAAACCATATAGACTTTTGATCTTACAAATTGTCTCATAGTCAGCAGGTCACCGATTGAATAGTAATTAGATAATTAATTACGAATACTAAAATTGTACAAGATAAGTCATTAGACTTTTAAAAAAAAAATGCCCTCTTGATTAAAATTTAAATGTTTTACACATTGATCAAGTCTCTTTTACTTGTCTTTCATCACAAGGAATCAGGTGATAGGGCTTTTTTTTTTTTTTTTTTTTTTTATAAATTTCAGTTTAAATCTTTTGTCTTTTTCTTCTCCTCTTCCAAGTCTTGCCCCACCTCTTTCAGCCCTTCAAGCGTTCCTTGAGCTACATGAACTTTGACCATATCATTATGTTTGATGGCAGTTTTAATCTGTTTAGCTAAGTTCTTCAGCTTACCTTTTCCTAGCTTATTTTTCTTTTAAAGATCCTTATCCATATTTTGTATCCCAGATTTTTCTGCTTCAAGTTTCTTCTGTGCTTGTTCATTAGCCAGTATCTCTTCTTCCAGCTGTTTCTCTCTTTTTTATTTTATTCTTTTCTAAATATGTGAATTATGACTAGCGCAACTTGCTTATTTGAGGAGCTCTCAAGTTATGGGTACCAANCCAGCTGTTTCTCTCTTTTTTATTTTATTCTTTTCTAAATATGTGAATTATGACTAGCGCAACTTGCTTATTTGAGGAGCTCTCAAGTTATGGGTACCAACTCGTTTGTTCTCTTATTTCTTCATACATAAGAGGGCCAAGTTAGCTTCTAGCATTTTTGAACTCATGGTAGCACTATCTTCTGCGGACAAACTGACAGATAGAAAAGTTTTGCTCGACATCTGCACTGCCGTGACAGACAAGCATGTCGTGCTGCTGTCACTTGACATAATGTTGTCAGGATAAAGGCAAATCAGGTACTTCAAAATATTCTTAGAGATAGTGACAGTATGTTTGTTAGCAGCAATGTGGTGATCTTGAGCACTCTTCTTGAAAGCTAATGTTTGCTTCTCGGTCAGATTTTTCTTAATTTCACTAGCCTCCTGGCCACATTCAACTTGTACAGGTGGTACTAAATTTCTGTTGTTTACAATAATACTTTCATAAAAAATATTCCAATGAAGAAACAACATCCTCCTTGACAAAGCGAAGAAATGTTTTCGCCATATTCACTAGTTATGAGTGAATTACATGAACAAGGGGCTGGTTCTTCTGTAGTGTGCCTGTGATATCTGTGAAAACTTTGCACCAGATATTACAAAACTTATCTCTGCTTTTGTAGTAAGATTTTTAAGAAACTTGGTTAGAGACTGGTACTTGTGAGATGACATTTACTTTGGCTTTTTTTGAGGGATGAACTTCATAAAGTATTCAATCAGGGCATTTCATTGCTCTAGTTACAAACCTATGTTTTGGCTGCAACAGCTTTGATTGGATTTGTGAAAAGTCCTCCCATCTGGAGGGCCAATCTTCGAAATAATAGTATATTTCAATGACACAATAGCTTATATCTCAACCCAATTTTCCAAGGCCTTTCTGAACAGCATTATGAACAATATGAATTGTACATGACCCTGAGTCCAAGAACTGATTATTGCGCATTGATTTTATATCTTCATTCATCAGACGTTTAACTTTATTTTCATTTGGCCCATCTGATCCGAACATGAGCAGTGGGTCTGGGTAAGTTGATATGCTTGAAAAAATCTTTGCCTGTTGCCTTGCCCAAGAAAAATGTCTCCAAACGACTTGACTACTTGATTACTGGAATTAGACTAATATCTAACCATTAATTGANTTGCCCAAGAAAAATGTCTCCAAACGACTTGACTACTTGATTACTGGAATTAGACTAATATCTAACCATTAATTGGAGCTCTTTTTTCTTTGCATTGTTAGTGGTTTCATCATACTGGATCATGTAGCAAGGTGAAAACAGTACATCTTCAACAATCTTTTCTTTGAAATAAGGCCCAATACAATCTGTTATCAAGTCCTTAAATTTAACTGCAGACATAGAAAAACATTTAGGAAATGCCTCACAAAACATTGCTTGAAATGTATCCAATTTCATCAGATGAAGCCGAATAATCAGAAGTTAAAAGTCCAAAATATTTCTTCTCTTGTTGCATAGTCAACACTGTACAATGATATAGCACCAGTACCAGGGCAAGATGAAACAGTTTATCTTGTGTAAAGTTTCCAGAATTTGAGAGCTACTGCTGCCAATGTATTTGAAACACATCAGAATGACATTGCACTTTAAATAAGAAAATTTCAGCAGATTGTCAAGTGAAGTAATCGTGGCATTTTTGAACAAATTGTATCAACGGGGAAAAAAGTTGTGCACAGAGCAAAATTACAAATACTTAATTATCTTGGAATAAACTTAATATTATACTACGTTATACTTAATATTATACTACATTATACTATTTAGTATTAGTTTTTGCAGTTTCTTGTTAGTTTCATATTTGCTCACGTAGATATCAGAATTTATCACAAAATCAACTGTTTATCTTCATCTTCGTGCAATGTAAACGAATATTCAGCCCTGTTGCTTGTGTGACCATTTATTTTTCGCACGTGCATGTCCTATTTAGTGTGTTCTGCGGTCAGATTTGAAAATATTTAAATTTTGTGGATTTTTATTACAATGCCGTTACTGAAAAACCATGTGCTTGATATTATAGTGTGTATAATTTCAGTTGCAACACATTGAAATATTCGGTCAAGGTTGTTTTCGCCCATCATAAGCATGTTGCCATCTCTGGTATAATGTTTCTTGTTTATTTCACAGTTTTTATAGGGTACTCTTATGTGAATTTATTTATTCGCAACAAGTTTTGTAAAGCCATATTGGGGGTGGAATTTTACTGAGTTAAGCAGCATAATTTTCAAATGNATTTATTCGCAACAAGTTTTGTAAAGCCATATTGGGGGTGGAATTTTACTGAGTTAAGCAGCATAATTTTCAAATGAGTAGGGCAAAATCATAATCAGTTTTCCTTCACAAAATTTGAATGGATGTACTGAACAAGACATAACTGCACCAGAATACCAACATTTCAATACCTTGCAGAATAAAGAAATTGGATATTGATCAGTTACGGACTATGGTTAAGTCTCCCTTTGTGTACATTTTCAATACATAAAATAAAAATCTCTTGGAACTAATTATATTTAAATGGGTTTTGTTTGTTTTATTGAATATGTATTTTAATTAATAATGCAGCAATTGCTGGTACAATTTAATATTTTTGAGTGAAAATTTTGGATTTTTTCAGATAATGTATATAAACCAAAGAATTAGTACACATGTAAAAAATAATTGTTCTTAAATTTCAGGGCTCATAACTGGTCACTTTTCACCTCAGTTACATTTTACTTGTTTTTTATTCTTATTTGTTAATTAACAGCTATCAAAAAATATTACACTTTAAAAGTAAAAGAAATGAAATATCATTAGCCTCAGTCTTCAAGTTCCCTTTTTAATTTCAATTTTACTTTACACTGTCTCTGTAAAGCATATCTGAGTGTCCAGAAGATGCTCCAGTCTGTTGATAACCCAAGCTGTTGCAGCATTTTATTTTGCTGGTCTAGCCAGCATAACATCGTGCAACTGCGCATCCGCGTGGAATATTCATTNGCTGTTGCAGCATTTTATTTTGCTGGTCTAGCCAGCATAACATCGTGCAACTGCGCATCCGCGTGGAATATTCATTCGTCTGACTTCTGTTTGTGAGTGTGTAATGTATCAGCCGCCATAATGGCGACTGGAAATTACAGCTCGGTTCGCTCAATCAGTAAACACATGAAACATATACATATATATATATAAATAAAGTCAACTCTCTGTTTAGTTACTGTAATTAAATTTAATATTCAAAAGAAACAGTTCACACAGAAGCTTCAAGTAGGCAGAGTCACGAACAGCCAGTTTCACCAGACAAACAAGTAAAAAGCAGCGCCACAGTAGTTTGCTTATTAATCACGTCATTCAAATTTGCATCGCAAGAGGAAATTACACACACAGGAGGGACGTCAGTTCCCTCCTGGCACTCTAGCGACCTCCCACACAGACTGAGAAATAATTTAGCAGGATAAAGTTTGCCGGTGTGGGGGATATTTGCCACCTCGACGTGTCCTCTTTGGGAGCTGGTTGTCTACTGTTTTGCTTTGCTTTGCTAGCGGGCGGTAGGCTTACAGCGTATAAGTCGCCCCGTGTTACCACCACTCCTCGTTCCAGGGCGCCAAATACGTGACCAAATAAGGGCATGGCATAGGCCGGAATCCCTTCGAAAGCCTANACGTCATTCAAATTTGCATCGCAAGAGGAAATTACACACACAGGAGGGACGTCAGTTCCCTCCTGGCACTCTAGCAACCTCCCACACAGACTGAGAAATAATTTAGCAGGATAAAGTTTGCCGGTGTGGGGGATATTTGCCACCTCGAAGTGTCCTCTTTGGGAGCTGGTTGTCTACTGTTTTGCTTTGCTTTGCTAGCGGGCGGTAGGCTTACAGCGTATAAGTCGCCCCGTGTTACCTCCACTCCTCGTTCCAGGGCGCCAAATACGTGACCAAATAAGGGCATGGCATAGGCCGGAATCCCTTCGAAAGCCTATGCGACCCCCGTGACAACTATTCCCTACACCATGCCGAACTGCATAGTAGTAAAAATAATCAATGTTCTAGAACCTTCTAGAAAGAAAAAAAAGGTCCACTCAAGGTGGAAATTTTCTGTCTACAAATACTGACGCGAACAAAAACGAAAGAAAAATGAGTCAAGAATCCAGATAATAATTATTACTGCATCATTATTAGTGTAACAACAAGTACTGCCCTGTGAGTGCTTGTGCATTGTCTACTTTTTATAATGTAATCAGTAGCCTAGCGGCCTATTCCCACCATATATAATTAAAAATTAGAGTTAAACAAATATGTAATTTTAATTGAAAAATAAGTTTGATTTCTTTTTTTAAACAACTTTCCCCACAAATAACTAGCATTCCAATATTTTCCTCTCCAATTCACAAATCAAGTTCTGATTCTTCCAATTCTCACTCCGCTCTTAGTTTTTCTTAGCTTTTATGCTGCTAGTTCTCTCAACCCATTAGAAATTCTATTTTTTTTCCCCTTTTGTTGTCATTCAGACTGTCAGTTTCTGTTCCAGGAAATGTTGATACCTTTACCTTGCACATCTTACAGAAAGTAACAGCATTCTACATATTGGGACACAATTAACACCTCCATAGTTTTTGATAGCATCGTAAACAAGCCTTTTGAGACAAGTGATGGTTTCAAGAAGTTTTCTGCCAAAAGTGATTTGTTAATGGAAAATCCACTTTTCACTGAGGAATTGCCAGGGAACAGAATGAAACAATTTTATAACATCCCATATTGACTCTGGGGTGAAGGTGGATCTTCAGGAAAATGAATTGCGGTGCAACGTCTGGCACTACAAACACGACAACTTGATTTTGAGGAACACATCTGATTGGTGGGATGATTGTAAACAATTTAAGCACAGAAGACATGATTTGATGAGCTGAAGCGCTCCTTATGGGTCAAGGTTAAAATCTGTGGGCACTGATATAGCCTTTGTTCACCATCACAACACTGACAACTTGGTGCAGAAGAACTGGAAATAAATGGTTGACTGTGCTACTCATTGACTTGCAATCAACTTCATACAAAGCAGACTGATTTTGTCAACTGAATCTGAGATATACCATTGTGAAATGAAACAGCTTCCTGGGACTGGCCATATTTCTGCAGAAAACTGATGCACTGACAAAGTAGGCAGAGAGCTGCTGTTCAAAGTAATTTCCCACTGTGTCTAGAGAGGTACATCTAACTTCTTGCAAAGGATAGACTACAGTATCAAATACCATTGACGTACAGGTATCTCAAGGGAATCAAGGGATCCTACATTTTGTGTGATTATAGTCAACAACTTTCGCAATGATGTGGGAGAGTCATTTGAAACTAAGNTTCTCACTCCGCTCTTAGTTTTTCTTAGCTTTTATGCTGCTAGTTCTCTCAACCCATTAGAAATTCTATTTTTTTCCCCTTTTGTTGTCATTCAGACTGTCAGTTTCTGTTCCAGGAAATGTTGATACCTTTACCTTGCACATCTTACAGAAAGTAACAGCATTCTACATATTGGGACACAATTAACACCTCCATAGTTTTTGATAGCATCGTAAACAAGCCTTTTGAGACAAGTGATGGTTTCAAGAAGTTTTCTGCCAAAAGTGATTTGTTAATGGAAAATCCACTTTTCACTGAGGAATTGCCAGGGAACAGAATGAAACAATTTTATAACATCCCATATTGACTCTGGGGTGAAGGTGGATCTTCAGGAAAATGAATTGCGGTGCAACGTCTGGCACTACAAACACGACAACTTGATTTTGAGGAACACATCTGATTGGTGGGATGATTGTAAACAATTTAAGCACAGAAGACATGATTTGATGAGCTGAAGCGCTCCTTATGGGTCAAGGTTAAAATCTGTGGGCACTGATATAGCCTTTGTTCACCACCACAACACTGACAACTTGGTGCAGAAGAACTGGAAATAAATGGTTGACTGTGCTACTCATTGACTTGCAATCAACTTCATACAAAGCAGACTGATTTTGTCAACTGAATCTGAGATATACCATTGTGAAATGAAACAGCTTCCTGGGACTGGCCATATTTCTGCAGAAAACTGATGCACTGACAAAGTAGGCAGAGAGCTGCTGTTCAAAGTCATTTCCCACTGTGTCTAGAGAGGTACATCTAACTTCTTGCAAAGGATAGACTACAGTATCAAATACCATTGACGTACAGGTATCTCAAGGGCATCAAGGGATCCTACATTTTGTGTGATTATAGTCAACAACTTTCGCAATGATGTGGGAGAGTCATTTGAAACTAAGNATCAAGGGATCCTACATTTTGTGTGATTATAGTCAACAACTTTCGCAATGATGTGGGAGAGTCATTTGAAACTAAGGGATCATCCAACAAAGACTCTACATGGAGAGAAACAATCAACCTTTTGTTTTCAAACAGATCAATAAGCATCTTCCATGCAATTTCAAAGTTTGCATAAGCTATTAGGAGGGACTGAATCATATTAAGGGGTTCTCTTGAAAGTAAGACTTTAGATATGAAATCTTTTCAACTGCGGTCAAATTGGGGTGGTCAGAAAAGTATGGAGAACAGGCTTGAGAAATTTACCCACTGCTTTGGGTCTCCAGCAAATATTAGAAGCTCTATTTTCGGAAGTGGAACATGCGACTTACAATGTAAGAAGCGGTAGATGAGATGCCTGGTGGTTTCTGATCTAGCGACTCTAGGAGGGCCATGATAACATACCTGTTGTCAAAGTCCTCGAGGTGAGCTGCATGCGCCTCTACATCATAGTCGGCTGTGCCTTCACCAGCAACTCCGGCCATCTGATGAACAGCTTTGAAGTTTGATTTAATGGCAGGAAGATCACATACAGTAGCACGAAAAATNCAACTCCGGCCATCTGATGAACAGCTTTGAAGTTTGATTTAATGGCAGGAAGATCACATACAGTAGCACGAAAAATATTCCGTTGCTTGGGATTGCGAACTACGTGTTTTTGCAAGATTGGGTGCTTGTGAGTGTCGGCCCTCTGACAAACAGACGTAACAAGGCTGCCTTGATCTCTGTCATGATATAAAGTCACANCAACTCCGGCCATCTGATGAACAGCTTTGAAGTTTGATTTAATGGCAGGAAGATCACATACAGTAGCACGAAAAAGATTCCGTTGCTTGGGATTGCGAACTACGTGTTTTTGCAAGATTGTGTGCTTGTGAGTGTCGGCCCTCTGACAAACAGACGTAACAAGGCTGCCTTGATCTCTGTCATGATATAAAGCCACANGTGCTTGTGAGTGTCGGCCCTCTGACAAACAGACGTAACAAGGCTGCCTTGATCTCTGTCATGATATAAAGCCACAAAATAATGGGAAGAAAATTAGAAACACTGCCAAACAAAAATTATGTAAGTGCAGTTGCTATTTGGTACCAAATACACAAAACACTCCATTGCCGAAACCTCACCAACAGAATAACCATCCCCCATAGGATAAACAAGGACTAAATTTCACGGGTGCATATGTTACAAGCTGCTATAAAATATATACGACAAAGGTAAAACTTCCATCAAGCACACACACGCTTCTAAAACACTGTTGTGACCACATATCGGGCGCACAAAAGAGTTCACTAACGGTCGCACATAACTTAAGACAAAGCACTGTCTACGTGGTAAATTAACAAGACGTCTATAAAACTGGCATCTGTCCAGCCCAGATGACCACTGTTTGGGTTTGGTGGACTGTAATTTTTAAAAGCACACAAGTTTAACACCGCACATAATAAACAATGCTCACTTCAGCGCCATTTTGAGCAGAACTGACACACACGGGGAATCCATGAGGCCACCTTCAGTGGTGCAATCACCAGCAACAAATTGAAGGCAGGAGATTCAAACTTATAAAGGTCACCAATTACACTAGGTACAGTGGAACCCTCTTATAAGGTTCTTCAGGGGTCCGCAAGCAAGTGACACTATAAGCAGGAAAACACTATAAGAGGGAGAAACAAAAATTCTAGAATCGGGACATCAAAAGATATAAAATTATGCACCATAATAAACACACAACTTTATAAAATAAACAAAACTGATATTTTTTTGNGACATCAAAAGATATAAAATTATGCACCATAATAAACACACAACTTTATAAAATAAACAAAACTGATATTTTTTTGAAACACATAATTTTTTATGAAATTTTATCTCCTGGTTGCAAAATCATTATTAATCATTTACTCGTTTAGATTACTGTACATGCAAAACAAGTACAATTGTTCGTGGCAGTTTGTCTCCTGGTACTAAAGCACACAAAATTGTCTACAAGCAAAATAGGTAATACAAAATGAAAGTACCTTCAAACAGAGGACCAACGTTGAATGATTCGGTTCAGAGTAGTCACTGGGATTTCCAAATTCAGAGCGAATGCTGTGCGTGTTCTACTGGGATTACTGTCCACGTGCTTGATTAAGTTAAACTTTTCAGGTAATGAAAATTTCTGTCTTTTCTTAGAGGCACTCATTCTAATTTTTCACTAAAACTGTTTCAAGGATGAATTAATTTTCAGTACGTAAATATTAACTAGGCATGTGCGAAGGTCTTTTTTAAATGCGATGAGAAGTCGAAGTGAAGCTTGCATCATGCGAAAGAATTTCAAAGAAAAATCGAAGTCGAAAGATTAAAAAATATATATATTCATTTATAGTAGGATACAGTTTTCAAGTGTATTCAACTCATTTGTAATGTAACTGCCAAAAAAATTCATGCCTACTAGACACTGAGCAATGGAATAAAACATATCCTAATCAATCTTGTAATGCTGAAAAACTGAAATATCAAAATCTGCAAGAAAGTAATCATCATACATTTAGATACCTACAAACTTTATAAAAACTACCATACTCTATATATTCAGTCCCATTTGGCACCACCACCGCACAGTGATTTAAATGGGTGGCTATCAAAATTTGACCTCTTCCCTTTCCTCTTCCAAGGAACCTTTGTCAATGTCAAGCTAGATAGTAAACTTACTGGATGGTGGTGGCATTAGTGCCTCAGAGCAAGAGAGTTGAGCAACTTTCAGTGCTTACAAGGAAAGTGTGCAGTTCTTCCAAAAAGACGTATCAGCTGTGGTACATACGTCAGCCCAACTCCCGCACCACATGATAAATGCGTTAACTGTTATGACATCACTGCACATGTAAAAATTAGAAAGGCAAAGAAACGTGAATTTTTTGAGACAGAAAATCTACACTGTATTTGTGTTATGTAATGGTCGGTCACCCTCCTTAAACAGCCTTCCACTGGTATGTGTCNACAGAAAATCTACACTGTATTTGTGTTATGTAATGGTCGGTCACCCTCCTTAAACAGCCTTCCACTGGTATGTGTCACGCACAATGTCTTGTTTGCCTAACAAGAGAGAAAGAGACAAAGGAAAGCTTGGGGCTGTAAACACATTCACTCTCCCCCCTTGCTGGCGGGCTGACCCTGGTCAATGTCAAACTGGTAGATTATCTCTGCAGGGTGGAGCTTGGGATAAAAACTACAAACTTTGTTTGAAAAACAGTGTAAGTTGAGAATCTTTTCCATTGTGGTTTTCCTTTCCCAGCCTGCTTCCTTCCACGGGAAAACTTTCAAAAGGGAAAACTTTCAAAAGGCCGGCAGATGAAATCGAAGGTACANCAGCCTGCTTCCTTCCACGGGAAAACTTTCAAAAGGGAAAACTTTCAAAAGGCCGGCAGATGAAATCGAAGGTACTAAAGTCTTTGATTCGCCTTCGAAAATGCGAAGCTTCGCACACCCCTAATATTAAACTCTTTAATCCATTTACATTCACGTAAAAAAATAAACAATGGGTATGATTCCATAGATGAATATATACAAGTAAAGCACACCATATTTTTGTGTGCATATGTGACAGCTCACGACATCTGTAGTTATTCCAGATGTACGAAGTTGTGCACACTGCGCTTCAGTGCCTAGCCAGAAGTGTAACCACTTGATGGTGGTTACTCTATGGTGTTTACGAATAAAGAAAATACTGTACCGACGTAAACAAAACGTGTGAATATGTAATGAAATACTTTCAGTTGTGAATTGAAGTTATGTGAAATGGTTTGGTGACAAGAAATAAATTGCTGAAACAGAAACAGTTTGCATTATTCGCGGGAACACAAAAACATTATTTCCGGGAATGTTTGTTATTGTTCTTATGGAGAAACATTCAG
Source organism: Clitarchus hookeri (assembly GCA_002778355.1). NCBI lineage: Eukaryota > Metazoa > Arthropoda > Insecta > Phasmatodea > Phasmatidae > Clitarchus > Clitarchus hookeri. Next base: position 1,387,608 of record NQII01000010.1, read on the forward strand.
GAACAGAAAAATAATGCATTAAAGACAGGAAAACCCTTTAAACGGGAACCTTATAANTAGACAGGAAAACCCTTTAAACGGGAACCTTATAAGCAGATTCTACTGTATATATATATGTACAGTGGTCCCAACACTGTATGCTTTATAAAATGAAATTTCAATTGCATGGCAATTTTTTAGTACAGTTANATATGTACAGTGGTCCCAACACTGTATGCTTTATAAAATGAAATTTCAATTGCATGGCAATTTTTTAGTACAGTTAAAAGTGTGTAGACATTAAGATATGAGTTTTATGGGCTAAAAGTTTGGAACTGACACTGTAAAATATTGTGTGTAAACAGGGTAGAAAAACATGTTTTTTAAAGCAAAAGTACTGACCTACTTATTCATTGGTATGGTGAAAACAAATTTTTGTAAACAAGATGAAAAAGTTACAATTTAAGAGGACTACTACTTGAACTAGTTTTGTCACTCACTTGCTGTTAACACTAGGCATGGGTGCGCTGGCGAGGTGACTCTGCAAGTACTTTATACGTTGTCCCAAGTTGGGATGCATCCCTCCAGGCAGCCGGAACTGCTGTCCACTTGACAATACTGACAAATTGCTGCTGCTGTTGCTGCTATTACTGTTGCTGTTTGGACTCACAGGGCCACCCCCTGCCGTTCCTAGCCCTCGAGTCGCGTTTATGTAGCAAGCATACGCATCTCGAGGCTGATTGCAACTCTCGTACAAAATACCTGCGCATACACACATGGTCCTCTCAACACACCAGCATTTCACTGAATTACATTTGAAGCTAAGATTCACACTACACTGTTAAAGAATAAAGCAGTTCAAACATAACATTTTATTTCTGTTTCACTAGCAGTTCTAATTGTGATAAACTATGACCATTAAACAATATAATATNTCAAACATAACATTTTATTTCTGTTTCACTAGCAGTTCTAATTGTGATAAACTATGACCATTAAACAATATAATATAAGTTTATTCTTACGTTGTTCCTATAAACCATTTTGATGATACATTACCAGCAACTTTAGAAGAATTGAGGGTTTCTTTCTTTCCCCAGTGGCTTTGAAGGTACCAACACTGGGCACTAAATAGACAACCTTGTTTGGCTCTACAAGTGGGAAATGGATTTTATGGCTATCGCAGTTCACGTTAGTCAGCTAAATGGTAGGGTAAGGTAAGGTAAAGTAGGAAGGAGGGAAGGGTAGGGTAAGGTAGAGTAAGGAGGGAAGGGTGTTGTTATAATATCATAATAAGTAACTACTGCTGCCATCTAGTTAGTTTGTAATATTTGGTTTGTACTCTTTGGTTCTTTAAATATATTCATTCGATCACTAGTCATTAACTAGCACGTTTGTTTCATTTTAGGTTATAGGCCCAGATTCATAATTCCAGTACAAATAAACGTTAGAGACTGTATTTCTCGCGACAGTATATGACAGTGATAGAAGTTCATAATGATACTATTTGTATTCGTGTAAGCAGTAAATATGGCATCGAACTATCTAGTCAATGTACCTAAGTTGAAGGGTCAGGAAAACTACAGTGAGTGGACTTCCGCAGCGGAGATTCTAATCCTGGACGGCACGTCGCATTGCATTAAACCAGTTACCGGGAAAAGTGTAGAAGCCACAGATGACGCAAAGACCAAGGCTAAACTGATCATTACCATAGACTAGAAGTTATTCGCTCATATTAAGAATGTGACGACCTGAAAAGAACTGTGGGACAAGCTGAAAGCTCTATTCGACGATGCAGGTATTTCTAGAAGAATAAGGTTACTGCGGAATTTAATCTTGATTCGCCTGGAAAGCAGCAATTCTATGACGTCGTATGTAACGCAAATGGTAGAAAGAGGTCAGAGGTTATGTGGGACCGGGTTTAACATCAGTGACAAGTGGATTGGATGTTTATTGCTAGTCGGATTGACGGAAAAATAGTCCCCTATGATTATGGCCATTGAGCATTCAGGAATTCCCATCACAACAGACACCATTAAATCGAAGTTGTTGGATATGAAAACGGATGTGAACGTAAAAGATCGCAATGAAGTTAGTGGTGCATTTGCGAGTTTGCAGAAGTGGCAACCTAAGAAGAATGTCAAGGCAGGCAGAAGCAAAAATGGAGGAAACGCCAAAGCACATGTCCAATGCTACAAATGTAAACAGCTCGGTCATTACAAAAACCAGTGCCCCAATTGCCAAGATGATGTTTTGTAAACAAACAAATGCATTCAGTGCAGTGTTTCCAAGCGAGAATTTTGGCAAAGATGAGTGGTACATTGACTCGGGTGCAAGCCTGCACTTGATGGAAAATGAAAGTTGTATTAGGAATGCTTCATACCTAGAAAATAAAGAAATTATTGTTGCAAACAATAATAAAGTTAGGGTTTTGTGTACCGGTGACGTCGATATTGTAACAAAAACTGAAAAGAGTGAGTTTGAGGTGCCAGTGAAAGGCGATTCTGTGTACCAGATTTAATGACTAATCTGTTGTCCGTGAGCCAGTTAATTAGTAACGGGAATAAAGTACAGTTTACCGGGAAAGGTTGTGATGTTTACAATGAAAATGGTGTATTAGTTGCCACGTCTTCATTAATAAATGGAGTTTAAAAGTTGCGAATGCCAAAAAGTGTACTGGCTGCATTCGTGGTGTCCGCAAACACATGGCATTGCAGGTTAAGTCGCATAAACAGCAACTATTTGAATAAAATGAAAACTGCCACAGTGGGTATTGACCTTGATGAAAAAGCTGACATAAGTAAGTCACCTTGCGCAGTTTGCTGAGAAGGTAAGCAAAGTCGATTGCCTGTTGCTCATGTTGGTTCAAGAAGTAATGAAATACTCAGAGTAGTTCACACAGACATTTGTGGACCTATGGAGAAAGAATCCAATGGTGGTTCTAAATACTTTATGCTGTTTGTTGATGATTAAAGTCTCATGATATTTGTATATTTTCTAAAATATAAAAGCGAACCTTGACTTGTTTTAAGGAATTTCGAGCAAAACTGGAAAATGAAACTAACAAAAGAATCAAAACATTGAGAAGTGACAATGGAGGTGAGTATTGTAATAAAGAATTTGATACATACTTGCTAAAGGAAGGGATTAATCATCAAAAAAACAAACGCTTACACACCAGAACAAAATTGATTATGTCAAAGCAGTAATTGCACAATCGTGGAGAAAGCGAGGTGCCTGTTGTTTGATGCAAACTTAGGCAAAGAATTTTGGGCTGAGGCGACAAACACAGCTGTTTATCTTCAGAATCAAATTGTAGCATCGGTGTTGGATGGAAAAACGCCATTTGAAATGTGGACAGGAAGAAAACCTGACATAAACCATCTGAGAATATTTGGCAGTACTGTGATGGTTCATGTAGCAAAGGAAAGAAGACAAAAATGGGACAAGAAGTCAGAGAAACATATATTGATGGGATTTCCAGAAAATGTCAAAGGTTACAAACTTTAAAACCCAAGGACTAAATCTATGAAAACTAGCAGAGATGTCAGCATCATGGAAGAAGAAGCTATCATACCAGTAAATGAGAGCACATCTAATGCTGAACAAAAAGAAGAAAGTTTAGATTCAGTGGGGGACACTTCTGCAAAAAATGAAAAGTCAGTGGTAGAATCATCTAACGAGTCGTATATACCAAGTGAAGGTGAAGACACTGATGATACTACTGAAACGACTGAACCAGAAAACAGGCCGATGAGGAGCAGAAAGAAACCAGATAGTTTATGATTTTCAGATGTATGTAATGAAGAAAATGTATTTTATGATGCGAGCGGCTTATCTCTGGAAGAAGCATTAAAAGGATCTAAAAGAGAGCAGTGGTTAAAGGCTGTGAATGAAGAACTTAAGTGTTTTGATCATAATAGTGCGTGGGAGTTGGTAGATGCTCCAAAAAGTGGTATGGTTGTGAAGTGCTAATGGGTTCTAAGAAAGAAATATGACCACGATAATAATGTTCGTTATCACGGTAGGCTCGTGGCGTGTGTCTATATGCAAAAACAAGGTGTGGACTATTCAGAGACATTTTCATCTGTTGTTAGGCATACAACACTGCGATTGTTATTTGCATTATCTGCTCAGTTAGGTTTAAATATAACACATCTTGACGTGACTATGACTTTCTTGAATGGGGAACTTGAGGAAACAATTTATATGCAAAAACCAGATGGTTTTCTTGCAACAAATAGTTGTGGAAAAGTACTTAAATTAAAACAGGCCATTTATGGCTTAAACCAGTCTTCAAGAGTATGGTACAAGATGGGTTATAAGCGTTCTAAGATAAGTCTTGTTTGTATACCAAAAATAAGAATAGTCTCAGAACAATTGTTACACTTTATGTCGACGACCTCTTAATTTTTTCTAATGATGATAATGAAACTATGTGTTTAAAAAATGCATTAGTGTCACAGTTTAAAATCAACGACTTAGGAGAGGTTAAGCAATGTCTTGGAATGAGTGTAAATGTAGACAAAACTAAAGGTGAAATGACTTTTACTCAAAAAAATTACATTGACCAATTATTAAAAAAATTCCATATGACAGAATGTAAAATTGCAGATACTCCTTTAGAGGCTAAATTAAATATTAATAAAGAGGAAAATTGTAAAGACCAAATGCCATACCAACAGCTTATTGGAAGTCTTATGTATTTGGCGGTTTTAACTAGGCCTGATATAGCATTTGCGATTAGTTACTTAAGCCAATTTAATAACTGTTATAATCAGGAAACATGGTTGTATGCTAAGCAAGTGCTGAGGTACTTAAAAGGGGCACTTAAACTCTCTGTAAATAATGTTTACAATAAGCGAACTAAACACACTGATGTGCGCTATAATTTTTGTAGAGATTGTGTCCGTAATAAAATTGTAGAACTGAAATACTTGGAGACAAATAAGATGCCAGCTGACTTGTTAACTAAGAGTGTGAACACTGTTAAACATTATCACCTCATGAATATGTTGGGTATTCAATTTGTTTAGATTTTATGTATAATTTAACTGTGTATACTTATTTTAAATAGTGAAGGTGGTGTTATAATATAATAAGCTACTACTGCTGCCATCTAGTGTTTTTGTACTCTTTGGTTTTTGCACTCTTTGGTTCTTTAAATATATTCATTCAATCACTAGTCAGTAACTCACACGTTTGTTTCATTTTAAAGGGTAGGGTAAGGAGGGTAGGGTAAGGTAGGGTAAGGTAGAAGGTAGAGTAGGGAGGGGAGGGAAGGGAAGGGTAGGGTAGGGTAGGGTAGGGTAGGGTAAGGTAAGTTAAGGTGTGGGAGTGTGAAAAAATTTGGGTGGCTCTTAACAGTGATGTTTTGAGACTCGATGAGGGTGCTTGAGGCGAGTATGGAGCAGCGCCGGAATGAAAGGGCGGGGGAAACGGGAAATCCCGTAGACTAGCAGCATCGTCCGGCACGATTCCCACATGCAAAAATTTGGTGACCTGGCAAGATATTGAACCTGGTTTGCTTTGGTGGGAGGCGAGCAAGGTTACCGTAAGGTAGGGTAAGGTATATAAGCTATCCACGGTAAAGTGAGCACTTTTGAGGTCTTGTTACTTTTTCCTTTCAGTCTTATTTTTATTCTTTAACCACCTATTAAAATAAATATTGGTATGTAAGTAATAAACACAGTGTGTGTATTTCACCACACTTGAAAGTTAACATCCAAGGCTCTTTCAAAATGTATTTATTGACTATTATTCCAAATGAAAGGGCTTTCAAAAGTGCTCACTTGACAGTTAAATAGCCTATAAGGTAGGGTAGGTATGGAATGTGTCGGACAGCAAGGACATTATAAACAAAGTCAAGTTGATCAAAGAAGAAGGAATGGTTAAGGAATTGGCGATGGAATGTTTTAAGGAAGCATCTCAACATTTACATGGAGTGGTTTCAGAAAATCGTGGGAAACCAATATCCAGATAACTGGGCCAGGAATTTAACCTATGTCCTCCAAAATGCAAGTCCGGTGGTTTCCACTGTGCCATCTCATTCAAAAATCATATGAAAAATGATAAAAACTGAGTGCTACAATTCTCCTCTACAACATAGTATTTATCATCATAGTGTTTACACATGTCACACCTACAACATTTTACCCCCCACTGCTGACATCCCTTTGCTTCTAAGCAATCTACCAGGCGTCTCTGCAGTTGGCATAGGAAGGATGGGCGAGCCAAACTGTGACCTACGCACATCCCTGGCCCATTACAGTGTGCCTGTAATGGAATTGCGGCNGGAAGGATGGGCGAGCCAAACTGTGACCTACGCACATCCCTGGCCCATTACAGTGTGCCTGTAATGGAATTGCGGGCATAAAAATGTCAGTTTAACTCCAGCTACCTTCACCTCCAGAGCTCTCTACTTGAGAAGCTAGGAAGCAAGCACCTAGAGTTACCACCAATTAGCAAAACTGAGCAGGCCAGCACTCCTCCAGAGTCCTCATACGCTGTGCTTGCAGCTCCGCCCAGTTAGTGCACCATGCCACTGTCTTCCATCCAGATGGAGAGCAGGGCTGTTAGCAACGTTTGAACACCAAGACACTCGTGCACGTGTGCGCCAGACATTTAGATCTCGGAGCAATAAATAAGTGTCGCATCAAACTGTTGTACATTATTCCATGTAGCTAGATCTTTAGTTCAAACCCATCTTTACCAATTAATTACAGCCGCTTCCAACACTGCCAACTACCTTGACCATCTCTGCCATGAAGAACCCCATCGCAAAGGAGACCCAGAGGGAAACAGATATTTAAGAGTGCGAGTGATTGCACCCTAATGGCCAGATTTCATAGCAAGTTTGGTAATGGGACATGTCATATTTTCTGTGGAAAGTTCCAAACCAGCATTCGTACCTGGCCAATCTCATTGCTGTTTGAGAGTAGGGAATTTTCTTATGGCTACTACTTTGATGAAACTTCCATCAAGAAGCCAATTGTTTGCAGATTCATCATGGTTGTGAGTCGAGAGATCTGGCAGACTCGCTGCCAATGGTGTTTGTCACATTTTCACTCAATTTTTTTCATTAGTCAACTTCTCACGAAGCAATAGATAGAGAGAATGTGTGTGCAAACTAACAGCACAGTGGAAAAGTCACGTTACTCATATTGAAGTTACCTTACCTCTTCCCCTTACAGACCCCTACCCACCACATCCCCTTTCACCTGCCACACCATCTACCCTATGCTTTATTCCAGTCAAGGGGGAGAGCAGATCAAGGCAGTAAAATTCAGCCAGCACCCACAGAGGGCAGACATTCCCAAAACAATACTCAGAAAAAAGGAGGGGGACCAAGGCAAAAACAACGCCGGTGGGGAGGCGCAGAGCCACAGTCCACATCGACTCTCTTCGCCACTTCCTGTCAATTTTCATCCAAACAGCACCACAGGCCCCCTTGGTCAAGCACTCTGGTTTCTATCTGCACAATAGGACTTTGGACAAGTTGAGGAGTACCGCTATTACACGTCTAGCACCCAGCAAACTGGGGAAAGGAACCTCCTTTAGTGGACAACCCAGTTGAAAAGATATCAACTCTTAGGCACTACCCCCGCTCCCAATCCCTTTTTTCGTCCCACCAACTCCTGATTAGGGCCAGCACTAGTTGATCATACCAGTTCCTGGGCCAAGCTGAGCTATNATTCCAGTCAAGGGGGAGAGCAGATCAAGGCAGTAAAATTCAGCCAGCACCCACAGAGGGCAGACATTCCCAAAAAAATACTCAGAAAAAAGGAGGGGGACCAAGGCAAAAACAACACCGGTGGGGAGGCGCAGAGCCACAGTCCACATCGACTCTCTTCGCCACTTCCTGTCAATTTTCATCCAAACAGCACCACAGGCCCCCTTGGTCAAGCACTCTGGTTTCTATCTGCACAATAGGACTTTGGACGAGTTGAGGAGTACCGCTATTACACGTCTAGCACCCAGCAAACTGGGGAAAGGAACCTCCTTCAGTGGACAACCCAGTTGAAAAGATATCAACTCTTAGTCACTACCCCCGCTCCCAATCTCTTTTTTCGTCCCACCAACTCCTGATTAGGGCCAGCACTAGTTGATCATACCAGTTCCTGGGCCAAGCTGAGCTATGTCCCACAAAATTAATCCAGAGACAAGGCCATATCTAGTACCACACAGTATGAACGTGTAAATTGACACTACCAGTAGTTCATAACCCGACAATCCCCCCGCCCTAGCTCATACTATTTGAAACCCNCACCAACTCCTGATTAGGGCCAGCACTAGTTGATCATACCAGTTCCTGGGCCAAGCTGAGCTATGTCCCACAAAAGTAATCCAGAGACAAGGCCATATCTAGTACCACACAGTCTGAACGTGTAAATTGACACTACCAGTAGTTCATACCCCGACAATCCCCCCGCCCTAGCTCATACTATTTGAAACCCNTGAACGTGTAAATTGACACTACCAGTAGTTCATACCCCGACAATCCCCCCGCCCTAGCTCATACTATTTGAAACCCCAACGTGCCAAAGTAGTTTTAAACTGTGGGTATATGGGTATTTTAAAAATTAAAACTGTAAATTTTAAACAATCTGAGAATAAATTTTGGTAAGAGTAAACGCACATACTGTGGTCAAAAGGTAGGAAAAAGTCCTTGGCCCACCTGCCTGATGCTCGAATTGCGTTGCAGTTGGTTTGAAATACTGTTTTTTTTACATAACTATTAAATGTGCAATGGCACTCTTGTAGCGCATGGCAGTGTCACCCTTATAGCTCCCACGATTCTCTGCCTCAAAAGCGGAAAAAAGCTCCAGGCAGGCGGGCCCCTTAACAGGCAGTAAATTACAGATATTAAACTAAATAGTATAATTGTTTGAGTGTCTAGTAAGTCTACACTTTGAGCAATAAGGAGTAGCTACAAAAGAGTATCGTATATCCACAATCATGGCTGACAAGATCAGAAGAGAATTATGTACAGAATTTGGATGGAATATTATAATGGAGTGCTGTTTGAAATGGTATATAAATAAGGCACTAGAGTTTCAGCTGAATATTTATAAAAAGACACAGTCTTTATATCAAATTATCAAAATAGTCTAAAGGTTTGGGTGGTTTGTCAATTTGAAACAACTGTCAAAATGTGCTTTAATCTCTTTTGTATGGTAGACTGTATTTGAACATATTTAGCTACATAAAACATTTCTATGACCAATACGTTCACAAATTGTTACTTTCCACCATGATTCCAAAACTACTGCTTNTAGCTACATAAAACATTTCTATGACCAATACGTTCACAAATTGTTACTTTCCACCATGATTCCAAAACTACTGCTTGAGTCCCACTTTAGAACATTGGCCTTACCACCGACACACGAGACAGAGAATGAATGACCACAGACTGGACACCAAATTAGCCATAACTGGAGTAAATGTGAATTTACAGAATAAGCCAATTGGCAACCAAAAGTTGTTTAACTCCTGTTAATAGAATCAGAGTAGTGAGGGCCTTACCGCCTTCAAATAATGGTGCAGAACTGTGATGCTGGGAACTGACCCACCAACATCACTATACCCAGACAGCCATCTAGCTTAATATAATATAACCTCTCCGNTAGCTACATAAAACATTTCTATGACCAATACGTTCACAAATTGTTACTTTCCACCATGATTCCAAAACTACTGCTCGAGTCCCACTTTAGAACATTGGCCTTACCACCGACACACAAGACAGAGAATGAATGACCACAGAATGGACACCAAATTAGCCATAACTGGAGTAAATGTGAATTTACAGAATAAGCCAATTGGCAACCAAAAGTTGTTTAACTCCTGTTAATAGAATCAGAGTAGTGAGGGCCTTACCGCCTTCAAATAATGGTGTGATGCTGGGAACTGACCCACCAACATCACTATACCCAGACAGCCATCTAGCTTAATATAATATAACCTCTCCGNTGTGATGCTGGGAACTGACCCACCAACATCACTATACCCAGACAGCCATCTAGCTTAATATAATATAACCTCTCCGCCGTATTTCAAATTTCCCACCACACCCTAATACATCTCCCAACCACCAAGTTCACAGATTGCCTACCACATCTCTACAGACTATTGTCTCATCTTTCACCACCTGAAGAAACTGGCCAAAACATTGCAACCATGCATCCACGTGAAAAATGTGTGTGTAAGACTATGCGAGAGTGAATCTGTGATTACTGCCTTGTCGTGAGTACTTGTGTTTTCTGTGGCAGTTTAAAAATAATATTTCACATTCACTGGGAAGTGGGCATACCTGCATAGCTGGGTTAAAACAGATTGCACGTGGGCCAAGTATGTTGCAGATGTTAACTTTTAGAATTTTCTGGTCCTGATAGCCATAAATGTTTTGAGATGCGACAATGTCTTCATCTATACCAGGATGACATGTGAATCAGTCCAAGCTCAAATACAAGAGAAATAAAGTTCCACACCATAAGCCTTATTTACCTGCTCCAGCTACCTGACCAATTCCAAATTTGGAAGTGACAGATTTTACTGGTGACGCCTTAATATTTTCCCACCATTAAGTGGCTGGAGGCAGTACTGCCAGAATGGACAACCTCAACTGTCAGCAGAACCACGAAGTTGGCACGAGCAGTTGCTAGAGCTTGTGACCAATCTTGAAATATTAAAGGCAGATAAAAAATGNCAGAACCACGAAGTTGGCACGAGCAGTTGCTAGAGCTTGTGACCAATCTTGAAATATTAAAGGCAGATAAAAAATGGAATGCCTACTTTACACAATTCCACTACTTCACATTATCACAGCAGGGTTCAAAACTGCAATCAACCTTTTTCAGCAACAAAATGTGGACTAGGTGTTTGGTCAGCATCAACAGAGGGGTCAGCAAGCTTAGAGAATCAAACATCCTATCTATGTCAGACATGGCAATTAGTGATGGCATTACCATTTAGCTTAAGCTTGTACCAGTATGTGTGAGTTAGGGTTTCTCTTTTAAGCCCAGTACATTCACAATGGCATAACTGTCTGGGTGTAAGTGAAAGATACCTGGAGATTTGACATTTTTAGGAGGAACCCAGTTTACAAGAGCTGTGTTACTACTACTACTACTACTACTACTACTACTAAACTTCCACAGTTTAAATTTCCCTTTGAAAAGACAAGCTACAAGGTGACACGGGTGACCATTGCTGTTTCAACAGTGGGATTGCCAGTCACCACATCATTTACTTATATATTGGACTGCAAAACTGTTGCAACAGGGACTTCCACCTTACCTTCATACTACAGCCTTGCAGTGCAGAGAGACAAATACATGGCTGAGGGGATACCAACATATAATCAACAATCTTACCATCCTCTTGAAAGTGCCCCATGGTTGGCATGACCAAAGATCTGATTGCACATTTGTTTAATGTCTGTTGTAAAAATAATCTCATGGAGCCAAAACTAACACATCCAGAATTTGATTTTGTAATTTGGGACTAGCCGGAAGCATGCCATTCAGCAGTATACCAGTAGTGGCTTTTGCAGAGGTGTCTAACACCACTCTTAGATTAGTTGTCAANGAAGCATGCCATTCAGCAGTATACCAGTAGTGGCTTTTGCAGAGGTGTCTAACACCACTCTTAGATTAGTTGTCAATCTGTCATTTCATTGCACAGTGATGGGGTATGTCGTTCAAAGGTAACAAATAAGGCTGTTCATTTGGGACCATTTCCATATGCCCTTTACATAAGTAGTCCTACATAAACTTGCGGTAGATCTTTTTCACCTTGGGATTACCCTTCACACATCAATTTGTCCCCAGGGGTCAGAATATCAATAGTACATTCTCCTGCCAGGTTTCAAGGCATATGGGGGAGGACATTTGGCGTGCAAAAACTATACTCTACGATAATGCATTCTGTCACCGAGCTTTCCTTACATGAGAGTTTCTAGCTGAAAACAACAAGGTCTTGCTTCCAAACCCATCTTACAAATACAATTTGGCTACTGCGGATTTCACTAACGTATGGTAATGAGGAATTCTTCTAACTCCCAAAACTTTGGCAACTGCTTCCAAGGATGGAGTAATTGTAAAGAGAGTTTATTGTGAGCATGCTTGATGGGATTTCAGTTTCAACTCTTCCCCGAAGTATGAAATGAAAAATTTTCCAAATGTGAAATTTTCATGAATTGTGAGAAATATGAAAGAAACTTTTCTGGCATTCCCATATGAGAATTTTCCCAGCATTAGACGTTTTCCTGAATGCAAATACTAAAATTTTAAAGGAGCAATAGGTAAAATTTTTGTAAGTTTACATTATGAAGGTGATTTTTGGCTCATATTTAATATATTGTTTTAATATGTTCCCACGCATATTTTACATTTTTTCCCAATTGAAGGACACTTGCTTAAATATAGAACAGTTTACATGAATATAGGACCATTACAAAATTAGAACTACTCAAAATACGACAACTTCAAATTCAGGACTTAAAAATTAACGGCACCAAAATTTTCACCAAGGAAAAAATTAATGTTGAATGTGTTTTTGCGAACTATTTTAGCAAGTTGGCACATAAATAAAAATGTGTCCACTGATGCCAAAATAAATTTGATAAAACATTTTCAATATGTAACATTCTGTCATTTTAACTGCTAAATAAGCAGTTGAAAACTAATTTTTAAAAATTCTGCATGTTCTTAGAGATGATTGCATTACATTAAAAAACAAGACGACCAAGAAACATTTTCATATTCTGCTATCTTTTTGGGGAATGCAGATGACTAATGTTTNACATTAAAAAACAAGACGACCAAGAAACATTTTCATATTCTGCTATCTTTTTGGGGAATGCAGATGACTAATGTTTTGTATACTATTTTGACTACATCTATTATTTGTAAACATTCACAAATGTACTAAGGACTTTTATAAATAATTACTTTTTTTTTATCTCAATTTTTTATAGCATCCCTTAATTCATTTATATGAATACTTATGTGTGTTTTCAGAAGATATCAAAATGAAAATGTTNCTGTATACTATTTTGACTACATCTATTATTTGTAAACATTCACAAATGTACTATAGTTATAATACCAAGGACTTTTATAAATAATTACTTTTTTTTTATCTAAATTTTTTATAGCATCCCTTAATTCATTTATATGAATACTTATGTGTGTTTTCAGAAGATATCAAAATGAAAATGTTAGTTCAATGATAATACTAAAAGGTAAAAATCACTTTCCAGCAGGCAGCAATGCAATCTTACATTATTTTTACCAACTGTAAAAATGTCTGCCACAATGAGCAGATCTATACGGGTAGGAGCATAAAAAAAGGGTCACCAATTTGAGGGTCACCAATTTGAGAAGTTTCACAGAGTGAACAACTTTTGAGATCTTAACACTAAGTACATTTTTGATGATTGTATGCAGCACAAATATATCCAGTACAAAGCGACTGCTAATGTGTCCGACTGGACACACAAAAGTAGTTCCTTTGGCTACATTCACGGAGTGTTGTACATAGACCCACTTACAGGAAGACAGGCCTTTCTCCAACATAACACCAAAGTCTACAGATATCGGTCACAACACTTGCCTGGCTAGCAGTGTATAGCAATGCACAAACCACATGAGGGTGATCAGAAGAGTCCAAAACTTTAATTTAGACTGTGCACAGAACAGTTGTGGAATTACCTTGGCAGCAGTGACAGCTGAACATACTATAGTAGATTAAGCTTCCATATTTTCAGGGAGGCTTCCAGATAAGATCGGCTAAGCATATCCTCCTGCAGTCTTCTGACCAAAGTGTATAATGAATGTTGTTTAGCAACATGCACATAACACCCAAGATTCGAATTGCACCTTTATTTTATGCAAAGTTATCAGGCAGTTAATACATAGTTTTTGTTCTCGACAACATGTTACATTTCAGCGGGATTAAGGTGGCAGAATTCTGGGTACAATATGCTCCAACACAAATACATTCTGACTAAAGAGCAATCAACAGGCACTGTGCAGCCTGACATCGAGGCTGTCTTCAGTCTGGCACTGATGGCAGTTCTACAGCAACAAGTCTTGAGATTGTTTCCTTAATGATACAGAAAATTGCAAGTAGCAGTATAGTGCTGTAGCCCCTTCTTTTCGAGCAGGACTATCAAATTCTGCAATTTTTGGGCAACATTTTGCACATCCACTTGCAAAGGCAAGCCTGCTAATCATCAACAACTTAACACGCAGACAAAATATAGCACCATTCCTGGAAATTAAACATACAAAATATTGCAAAGTTAATAATGCAAAAGTGCACATTTATAGCTGCTATATTGCAGTTTCATTACTGGAATCCTCAGTTTTAGGTCAACACTATAAAATAAGTAAACATGGTTCAATAATAAGTGTAATTATGTATTAATACCATCAGGTAAAAACCCCATTTAAATTAATTGAACAAACACGTGCTTGGTGTGAAATGCTGTAGTATAGGTTCACATTTAAAGGCAATTTTCTTTGAACCATAATACTTTCCAACCCTTGACATGGGTGGCACAATTTCTAGATGTCAACTGTTAAGGTCAGTAAAGCTTAATGACACAAAACTAGGGAGCTATAAATGAACATTGACTAGGTGTGCATTTGTTAGATGCAATTCCCACCTCAGCACAGCATTCCAGTACAGGTGGTCATTGACAAGGGTGCGAAAAATCCTAAGGAATAACATGAATCACAAAGTCTACTGGGTACAGTAATTTTGAGCAGTTGTCCTAACATTTAAATATCCCTGGGAAACCAAAATGGGATTAGAGAAAAAAATGAAAACAAACAGCTGTGTAAAATAACTATGAGTGAAATTACCAGTCATGGGAAACAAACATAATTTTTTATTTTGGGAAATTTGGACACTAGTTCCTTGCACAACAACAAAAAATTCATATAAAAATTTTTCCTGAATGGCTAACATTTTGCAGAGGAAACAGAATTTGGGTGACATCATTAACAGATTTCACTACATAAGAAATAAATTTCACTTCTGTAGGAGCTATTTTTTATTAGCACAGTTCTGTTACTGGTCACACTTTCACAGTTATTTAGAATTGCAAGCAAACACCTGCTACACAAGACTTCACAATGATACATTACATTACTGTGAAAAAGTGTAAAAATACACACAACTAGTTCAATAACATTATTTGAGAGAGGGACCACAAATACAGAGGCACAGTTTGTCAGCACTTGCACATAGCTGACAACACTTCTTGACCTTGAAAGTTTGTCTTAATTCATTGATCTGCAGTCAATCACGAGGACTGAATAAAAATTCCAGCAGAACTACCACTGATGGAGCGTAGTGAATCTTACCAAGGTTGGTCCAAGCTGCTGTGTGAGTCTTGTCTAACTGAACTGCACAAATATATGCCTGCAGAGCATCCATAGGCTGGTTCTGCTGCTGATACAACACCCTGTAAAAAACATTAACACACTGTCACCATACTAACATACTTACACAAACACTTTAGTCACACTTATTTCCATGTCTTACTAGTACAACAAAAATTAAAAGTGATAAAACTATCTTTAGGATAGTATAAAACTTAAATTTAAGTGTTCCATATTTATTTTATATATAATCTGTCTGCCAACATTATATCTGAATAAGTATATTAAATCCACAGAGTACATGAATGCAATAATTGACAGAAATGCTAGAAAGTTATGGAAGGAATATAAAAATAAAATACAGCCAAGCAAAAAGCAGGAAGAAGAAATGGCAGTCAGGATGAGGGAAAAATTGAGAAAAGGAAAAAAGGTGGGCAAATTATTTTCAAGACTTTTCAGTTTGAAAGAGATAGGAGAAAAGAAGATGAATCAAAATGGAGATGTGTACAATATCGAGGAGCAATAGTAAGTAACATGGTAATTCATACTTATACAGAATGACAAGAGGCATCAAAGGAAAAGTGAATGAGGGACTGGAAGAAGGGTATAATACTAATCTTCCAGAAAGGAAATGGGAAGATGTGCAATTCCAAAAGAGGGATATCCCAAAGTGACAAGTGTACAAAAGTATAAGAAATTCTAAGAAAAAGGACACAGAATATTTTTGCCATACAACATTTTATGGAAAGAAAATAATTCAGGAAATATCTAGCAACTTACTGGATGTGGAAAACATAAGAGACCATGTTAAGAAACAATGTGTGGANAAACATAAGAGACCATGTTAAGAAACAATGTGTGGAAAGTTGTGGAAGGTGTGATAGATTATACAGACCAGAAAAAATACAATATTATAACAGGAATATTTTTTTGCAAATAAACGAAGCCCCCACTAAGTCCCTTGAACATAAAGTGTACCACACTGAAAAGTATTTGATGGCTTAGGAAGAAAATGAAACGTATGTGCAAGGACAACATGGACAGAGGAAAACAAGTTGCAAGATTTAGTAATGACAAGACTGAAGTGACTTTGAATACAAGAAATGAAACCATAGTAAGATATATAGACAGATTAAGAGTACATTGTAAGGAGGGGCAATGACAAGGAAGAAATACAAAAGTACAGCAAGAAGATGGCACTGAATGTAAAATAACGTGATGCAAGGCCTATGCACCAACAGCCATATGTACTACTGAATGACAAATAGGTGCAAAAGGATCAGGGCCGTTCACTTGAGGATTTATAACAGCAATGTCAAAGAGAGAGATTAGCGTTAAAGTGGTACAAGCAACAGGACCAAAATGAGATGGTTATGGCCATGTACTGAAACTGGAGGAGAGGCGATGTAGGAAAATGACAGAACTGAACTAAGGTGGAAAGAGACCCCAAAGTAACGTTCAGTAGTTGGGAAGACCAGATGTAAAATCAAGAGGGGCAGAGAGCAGTGCATAGTCAAGTACTGGTGGAGAGAGAGAGAGAGAGAGAGAGAGAGAGAGGAGAAGAGAGAGAGAGAGAGGAGATAAGAGAGAGAGGGAGGAGATAAGAGAGAGGGAGAGACAGACAGGAGGGAGGGAGAGACAGACAGGANGGAGGGAGAGAGATGCATTATGATATATACCTGCAACAAGCTGGGTACAGCTCTGGAAACTAGTGGTAATGCTTTGAAAATAAATTTTTTTAAAATATTTATTTCAAATAAATATTTGTCTGTTGCTGTAATCCCAACATTTTGAAAAAGTTTGTGTGTGTAATAAAAAAACCCTTTTGTCATATCAAACTACCTGTTTCCAACATGGCTGCTACAATAACTGGGACAAACTGACATCCCAATAACATTGAATTGAAGTGACATTTTGCACACACTNCAACATGGCTGCTACAATAACTGGGACAAACTGACATCCCAATAACATTGAATTGAAGTGACATTTTGCACACACAGTCTGCTGAATAAATCAAGTATCCAGCAAGTCATTTGTTACTAATCAAACAGATGAGACAAAAAACATGTAAAAATAAATATTTTTATTATTAATTTGGATACAAATTCCTTTTAGGCTTTTCAATTCTAAAACTGGTTGTTAATTATAAATACCTAATCTCTGGTGTTATTCCTAAGGTTAGAATTATAAATCAAGTAATTGCATTATGCAACTGAAAAATCCATCTCCAAGAAAANCCTAATCTCTGGTGTTATTCCTAAGGTTAGAATTATAAATCAAGTAATTGCATTATGCAACTGAAAAATCCATCTCCAAGAAAACATCCGTCTGCTTATCTGGCATGAAAATATACCTGCATTTAAGCATGCACTAACATAATTTAACAACCTATAGATACCTGCATATATGGTCAACTACTGATGTTTAGCAGAATATTATCATCAGTGCTGCTAGCAACAATTTGTCTCCTACAAGAGGCTTTAAGCAACACTCCACAGTTTTAATATTTTGTCAGTTACAGATTTTATTATGATGTGTAAGCCACAGTATTGAAAGCTTAACTGTGTTTAATACCGGAAAAAAAAAATTAATTCCTTTTAAGTATACATGCTACTACTGACTACATGATGGAAAAAATACTACATCATACAGTAGACACTTAAGTGCCAAAAAGTGAGAAATGCTTTAACAAAGCTATGCAGGAGACAGAGCTGTCAAAAGATCAACCAAAATATTAGATTCTCATCAACAGATGTCACGGGCTGTCCAGAAAAGTCAAATTATGCCTAGACACAGAGGTGGGGAGTAAATATCACGCCGGCAGAATACCACTTTTTTGGTAAAAGCATGCGCTAACAGCCTGGAATACCAACAAAACTGCAAGAACTGCATCTGCAAGGAAGTGGGAAACGAGCCTCAAAAGGCATCAACCAATGGGATTTGCAATGCTGAAATGCACATCCACCCAACGGAAACCATTGCACGACATGCAGGTCGGCAGGTGCTTAACGAAATTGAAACCAAAGTAACAAGAAAGATATTTAAACTATAAAAAAGTGATTAAATAAAATAAACTGAAATACATAAATAACACACTACACAAGTTTTGATAAATTAAATATAGCAAAATTTTACCATAGTAGAAGCTACTTCATATATACTGGACACACACAATTTTTTTTTTTATCAAATCTTAAATTGCTTGAAAAAAGAATAAAAGCATTATTTACCACATTAAAATACACAAGGTAATGAGACGTTTAAATAGTATAATACTCGCAATAGTTTTCACCAACTTAAATATTGTAAATATTTAAAACAGTCACATATTTTAAAACTGCNAACACACAGAAATTTTTTTTTATCAAATCTTAAATTGCTTGAAAAAAGAATAAAAGCATTATTTACCACATTAAAATACACAAGGTAATNGACACACACAATTTTTTTTTTTATCAAATCTTAAATTGCTTGAAAAAAGAATAAAAGCATTATTTACCACATTAAAATACACAAGGTAATGAGACGTTTAAATAGTATAATACTCGCAATAGTTTTCACCAACTTAAATATTGTAAATATTTAAAACAGTCACATATTTTAAAACTGCACAACGTGCTGGCAACATGATATTTATAGGGTAGGGCCACAAGCTCACTGTTAGTAGCAGATCTATCAGAGTTTGACAGAAGTCAGACTGTGATGGCACAGCGCTTTGGTACCAGCACGTCTCAAACGGCCCATCTCAGTTACTCTCATGGCGTTGTTGTGAGCATGTAACTAAAGTGGTACAAAAGTGTTGACCAGGGCAATGTTTCAAAGCACACAGTTCATTGAAAACTGCTGCGGATGGGACTACAGAGTCCAAGATCCACTTGGAGCCCCATGCTGACTATACATCATCAATATTGGTGCATGAGGCGGCCACAAAAGTGACCAACTGTGTCAGAATGGAAATGGTCGTCTGGTCTAATGAATCCAGATCCCTGGTTCATCACATTAACTGCTGAGTTCACGTATGCCGATCAACATAAGAAAACATGGTACCTGGGTGCACTGTTGGGCGGAAACAGTACAAGGAACAGGTTAAGCAAGGGAGGGTGGGGGTAGGGGTGTATGTGTGCGATGTTTTCATGGCAAACGTTGGGGTCAGCTATTCCAATATACCATTCCCCGACAGTTGTCTGGTATCTGGACGTTATTGGTGACCAAATTCATTCGTTCACATCAACAGTGTTCCCTGCTGGCAATGGCCACTTCATTCACGACAATGTGCCAAGTCACACTGCCAGGATTGTGAAAGACTGGTTCGAGGAACATGACAGCAAATTTGCATTAATGCCCTGGCCCAAATAGCTAGGATAGGATATGAACCCAATTGAATATTTGTGACTTTACTTTGAGAAGCAGGTTCATGCTATACCACCACCACCACCCGCACTGTATGTCAACTGGATGAACTGCTGTTGCACTTTTATCAAGGTACCCCACAATACCTTCTGCTATAACTTTGAATCAATGTATTGCTGAGTGGTAATGCAAAGATGCCAACCTCATCAAGCTCCTGTCAGTAGTGACTACCAACATACTGTGTGAACCACTATAGGTTAGGGGGAGGGGGGGGAGCGTTTCCACAAAATTGTTGCACAAAACCATCCAAAACTCCTAATGAATATCAAAACATACTTCAAGACTTTAAAATTTCAACAAAATAATCACTGAAAACACAAATAGCAAAAAATATTCAATTTACATAAAAATTCAAGAAACTGCACCAATAATCTTACCTTGAATGATTGAAATATTTACACATGACAAAAGCTGAACTGTCACATTATTGCATCTACTTAGTTATCCTGCAGCATATTTTTTGTTGCTTGTTTGGCACTTAAGAAGTCCTCCTTTGAAAACTGTTTTTGGTAGCACAGATCAGAGCACGAGACCATGTTTGTTTTTTCCACCAAAAGTGCACCAAGAGTCTTTGCACTTAGGTTGCTTGTGAAGTATGTGTGGTTACCTGCGACTGTTTTGCCTGACATACTCTTAAAAATCACAGTGGTTTTTGTTCAGCCACACGAATACTTTTCTGCTATTTTCAAATCAGGAAAAATAACCTTAAATAAGTGTTTTGCATGATCTGCTGCCAATAATGGCAGATTGTGTTCAATCAGAAATTGCGTAAAATAACACTCTGCACGTATAACACTTGTGGCTTCGGAAGATGTGAAAAATGACATGAGTGGTTTACACTGTTCTTTAAGGATACCATTTTCTTTGTGTCTTTTGGATGCGATATGACTCCTACAATCATCACATCACGTCCGCCATGTTTAACTGAAAAATCGCAGTTACAGGTTTCACAAAACATGTGCATAGATATTTTTGATGGTTTTAGGCATGTATACTCTTCAGTATAACTGCTCTGATATTGCTGATTCCAAGCCATGAAAGGTTTTTTGGAACTTGAAAGCTCACAAGTATTTTCAGTATCTGTTTGTTTACATTTCAGCATGTTCTGTCACACAAAATAAAGAAAAATGCAAACTGAATCAACAACATGCTTATTTAACCAACACAGGAAATAAACAAGCCATAACCAGAGAATCATAGATGTACATAATAATGATACTATGCACTTGATAACAATTTTGATTAACAGTCAAAGTGTTTTCACAATTGCATGACATTTATATCAGAAGTTTGACATCATGCATGCATATATCTATGGAAACACAAGTAAACATGCTAAATATTTACTCAGACTTCACATAAAAAAAAAAACCATCAAAGCAGATATCCGTACCACCGTAGTTAAATAATGAAAATCTTAGAAACTACAAAAAATCTGTAGTACTTGACATCTCTGGCCATGGTTATGTGGGCTAAAGGTGGCTCTACACTATTAGGTAGACGGTCATAATGTAATGAATGGCTCGTATGTGTGGATCACCTGCCAATGAGTGAAAGTTTTCAGACAAATTCAAATACCACATTTCAAGACAGTTAAGTGCATTTAAATTAAGTAATAATTCTCTCTCTCACATATACAATATTATTTTGTACAGTAAGGCAAAATTTGTGTAATTTGGATNTTTCAAAATTCAATCAATCAATATATATATATATATATGAGACACTCCCTCTCTCTCTCACATATACAATATTATTTTGTACAGTAAGGCAAAATTTGTGTAATTTGGATTTTGTGGTTTGAAAAACGAACTACACATTGTATTGGCCATTTCTGGATATACTGGTGTTTGTAATTAAAATATATATATATAAAAAAAAAAGAATTATTGAATTAAGTTAAGCAGTTTAGATTC
Organism: Clitarchus hookeri; assembly: GCA_002778355.1. Taxonomy (NCBI): domain Eukaryota; kingdom Metazoa; phylum Arthropoda; class Insecta; order Phasmatodea; family Phasmatidae; genus Clitarchus; species Clitarchus hookeri. Next base: position 1,409,314 of record NQII01000010.1, read on the forward strand.
TGTTCTTGGTTATTTATTTACTCCAGTTATACATGAACTGTACAACCTTTCCCTGCCCCTTAATCATGATGTGTGTTAGTTTCAGATACTAATACAAATATGATTTATATCGATAATGAGTACATAAACTTTCTACAGAGAAACTATACTGTCAATTGAATGAACTGGGAAGAGCAGAAACTTTTCACAGGTTTAAAAACCATGCAGGCCCCCACTACTTTTCAAGTCTGAGCATGCAACATACTTATTTTTATTATGAAAGTTTCACATCCCCATAAGGCAAACAATAAAAGAAAATAAAAAGGTATAGAGAGTGCGACAAATATTAATCACTCCCAACACTGGCTATAGGATATCTGTTAAAACATAATTTATTATTTTCAACAATTATACATTTGTTATTGAAACTGGATACAATAAACTAACTCCCTTGATTAATTACTCATATTAAGTACATATTAAAAATATTCACAATATACTGGGCAGTTGCATCTACAGTACTTACGGAGCACGGCAAGTAACGAAATTTTCAACTTAAATTTTGACTGCTCTTCACACATAAATTGACAAAAAATATAAATTGAATGTAAAAACATTTGAAATAATTTTAATTGTATGGCAGCTGAAATGAGATGCTTGAAGAAAATTACAAGCTAAAAAATGCTAGTACAGCCCCCCCCCCCAAATAGTTTTACAATTGTATGGCACGTACAATACCTTTGAAATATATTAAAAGCTTATTTTAAAAAAATCTTGCCAAAATTCTACTTTATGGCACTACTCAGTTTAGCACACTAAATATCATACATCACAAAACACATAGGTAGACTACACAAAAATTAATGCAGCATGCATCTACTTAATCCCACACAAAGCAGCTTTCTACATGTTTTATAGACTAAACTACTAAGTTTTTAATTACATACACTTATTAAAATAATTTAAAAACTAACAGACTATTCTAAAGTAAAAGGCTAACAATACTATAAACTAATATTTTCTAAACTGTTTCAAGAGGCCAATAATGTGCTGCAAATAAAATGCCTTTAATACTAATTTCAACTTAGATTAACACACAGCCTACCCTATTGAGCACCATGTGTCTGCATTGCCTTCAGACTTCTCAACGGAATTACGGTACGCAATGAAAGCATCGTGGACCTTGCCAATACTAGCAAAGCAACGACCCAATAGATACAGCGACTGTCCTGACTTAGGGTCTGCTTCGATAGACTTCTGCAAGCAGTGGATAGCTGCCGCTTCTCTCTGGTTTTTCTCCCCGAACGTTGGCACGCAATGGTACATCCACCCTGCAAACATTGTTGTAGTGAGCCACTCGCCCACATCGTCATTAAGTCCATGTTAAAACACAGCTGAAACAACATCCACAATCACTACCTTATGCTAAGCACGTGCAAGGTAGGTTTACAAATATCAGACCACTAAATTGATATACACTGCAAGCATTATGTACATGTTGCAACAGTATTATCTGTTGCACAACGAAGTATGAATGTTATTTTGCAATTTTATACAGATAACTCCAATCAAGTTCCAGATCATTCATGACAAAATAAATACTTGGACCTATTCTGCAAGAGAATTCGCTGTAACCATTTTTATGATGTTCTGGGATAAAAAAATATTTTGTATCAATCTGTACACCAACATGGTGAAATGTACTTCAAGCAATGTGTGTAAATAAACACAAATGCCTAAAAACCTTTTCATTACATGAAAATACAGCATGTAACAACAAGTGTGTCAGGAGTTTTATACATGTCTATGTATGCAATATCGCAAATTCATTTAGTTTTTTAGAAAATGTGCATCATTATATTGTGTGTGCATGATGTATGCTGTCTCAGAGCTTTCACATAATGCCAGTGGTGGCATCGGGAAATACTCTGCTCCCGTGACATGTCTAGGGAACTCTCGGTGCCCTGAGAAAGTACATGTCCCTGGATCATCACTCCCCACAGCAGTACAACTGTGGCACAAGCCGGGGCTCAAGGGAGGGATAGGACAGAGATGCAGACACAAAATGACAACTGAAACATTTATCAGCAACATACTACTACACTTTTTACTCTCCATGTGATCTGGATACTTCAGCAGTACTTTACTGGATACCAGCTGTCGCCACTACAGCCCAAAGACTATTTATCAATGTTGCAATATTTCACAAACCTACCTATTCACCTTGAGTAGAGCAGTTTGAGCCAAACTATAACTTACTGCTAAATCTGTTTGAAAGAACGCAAAGTCGAGCTGCCTAAATCTTTTTAAAGGCACAAAAACGGCATTCCTCCCAGTTAAAATCAACAATTTATGGTATCTATCTTCAATTAAATCATTAAGAATGGGTAAACATGATTACAGTAGAATTACCTGTGAAAGGGTTAGGACAGTTGCAGTGCATTGCTTCTACCCCATTGGGTTTGTAACCATCTCGGTTCTACATTTTGCTACACTTTTAGTTGAAGACAACATTTATGGGCACACTTGTTTAAAGGCTGTTTTATCAAGTCCCAATGATGAACTATTATTACCTACAACAGAAACTAAGTTGAAGGTTTGAACATGCATGCAATTTTTAAGACTGGCTCCAAAGTTAAATGAATCCTGCAACTCAATTTTTTTGTTCAATGCTGCAAATGCCTTTTGACTTCAAATCAGACTAGCACATCTTTTATTCTGATGAACTTTCTCAGCATGTTTCCAGCACTGAGACACTTAACTGCCATGGTTCATCAGTTGGGAATCCTTGGATTACCCTGATAGTGTAATTGACTTTATACAAGATGAATCAAGCTAACTACAGGATGCGCACAAAGTCAATGTGAAGTGTGCTAGCACCCCATCATGTTGAAACCAAACACTGGCCCAAATTTCCACATCCTGCAGCTGTGGGATGAGCCAGTCAATCATTTGGAGATGACTGAATTTATCAACAGAACCATTGGCTGTTTGACATCTGAATGCATTGACAACATCTAAATACAGTCTGTAGGAATAGTCAGATCGGACAATTGTCCAGCTCCTCTTCCGTGGCCTCGAAGAAGCCCTGATCTGACAACACCAGATAACTCACTCTAGGGTTTCACAAAGGAAAATATACGGAAGAATTATTATTTCACCAATGATCAGTTCAAAAATGCAACACAGTATGCAAAGTCAATGAGAAACTGACCAAGAATTTTGATTAACAGGAATAACTGAACTCGGTAACATTCAGCTATGCAGAGACCATGGAAATACACAAAATGATGTCCTGGATTCCTAAGATGTTTGGTCCACTTTTCATGTTATGTNCTATGCAGAGACCATGGAAATACACAAAATGATGTCCTGGATTCCTAAGATGTTTGGTCCACTTTTCATGTTATGTCCATTCATACTTAATGTACGCAGTGTTTTTAAACATCATTTCAAAATTTGAACCACATCTATGGGACAATATAAAAAAGAAATCATATTAGCAAAATGTTCAGAAAATTAATCTAGTATTTTTTAAATTGAATTTGAAGTTAACAAAAGAGTGCCGGGAGTCTGTAACTTCATGCACCTGCCTGTACAAGAAGTTGCACATCACAAAGGCGAATGACATGCGGTGACCACCTGTACATAGGCCACCATGAAAATATGTGCAAACCCTACATCGCCAATACTGTTGTTTGCAAGTTCTTGGAAATAAAATGCAATCGCTTCTGGCAGCCTTAACTACTCAATTGCTGATCTTCCACTGTTCATGCAGTTTGACAAAGTACTACAAAACAACCACATACCTTGAGTTTAAAGTGTCTTATATGCAGGCGCTCTCCCCATAGCATGTCTGTTCCATTAGTCTTCATGATATTGCAACTTCTTGTACATGCAGGTACGTGAAATTGCAGACTCCCAGTGNCATGTCTGTTCCATTAGTCTTCATGATATTGCAACTTCTTGTACATGCAGGTACGTGAAATTGCAGACTCCCAGTGCTGTTTTGCTAACTTCAGTTTACATTTTAAAATAATAAACAAATTTTCCAAACATTTCGCTACTAGGATTTCTTGGTTTATATTACCCCATAGATGTCTACGTTTTAATTTCGACATGCAGCTTAAAAACACCTAGCATATACATACATGTGTGTGTATGTATGTGTTTGCATGTACGTGTGCACGCACACACAGCAATCAGTTATGCTCAGTTATTCTAGACAAAATATCAAGAAATATTTTACTCTGTAGCTATAAAAATGATGTAGTGGCCAAAATTACAATACAGTAATTTGGAAAGCTATGGTATTGCCAGCTAACTATTATACGGTATAAGGCATTTTGGTTGAAAATATGGTATACATACCATATATATACACCAGGTGAGTCGCCAGTGCCTATTTTTCCATACCTACGCAACCTGCAAACAATACTTCTCATCTAACAAAACATCAATCGTAGCAGAACACCACGTGCGCGTTGATTCATTTTCAGTACAGTAAGTGGTGAACAGATGGCGTATACATATACACACACATATATACATGTATATATAATTTGTAATCCCGGTTTTTATATACATGACTAAAGCAGTTCTGCAAATTGTGAAATATAGACACTANTGTATATATAATTTGTAATCCCGGTTTTTATATACATGACTAAAGCAGTTCTGCAAATTGTGAAATATAGACACTATAAAATTTGAGCTGTGTTCACAAAAATAAAGACCTACACGTTTCCATAAAAATTGTGAAGAATGGTAATGTTGGAAGGTATGTAGAAGGCTTGCATGTAGGTATAAATTATGATCTCAATGTAAATAAAAAATAGGAAGTAAAATTTGAAAAATTTTCAATTATAACACACATACTTTTAATGAGATATAGCAGGAATAGAAAGCTAGGCTANAAGTAAAATTTGAAAAATTTTCAATTATAACACACATACTTTTAATGAGATATAGCAGGAATAGAAAGCTAGGCTACTGATTACACTGTAAAAGGTACACAGAATGCACAAGTACTCACAGGGCGGTACTCTTAGATACACACACAAACAAAAGTCAGACTAACACATTTTTCACGTGGATGCGCGGTCGTGCAAAGTTTCGCTGGCTAGGCCAACTTCATCGGGCGGCGAGCAGTGGCACATTGCAGTCTGGTCAGCAGTGGTTGGCAAACCANTTCGCTGGCTAGGCCAACTTCATCGGGCGGCGAGCAGTGGCACATTGCAGTCTGGTCAGCAGTGGTTGGCAAACCATGAACCTAGTGGCCAGGAGGCAAACTAGGGTGAGGCAGGAAATCTGAAATGTGGCGAAAAGGTTATTGTATACGCACACACACACACATGCACACACACAACTTCCAACATTATCTCTCTATAAAATTGCATCTAAGCAATCGAACACTGAACCCAAGTCGCAAATNCACACACACAACTTCCAACATTATCTCTCTATAAAATTGCATCTAAGCAATCGAACACTGAACCCAAGTCGCAAATACTAAACCTGTCTGGCCATAACCTCACTTTGTTTGAAAGCAGAATTCTTGAAAAAGCCCTTCACAATGACAAAATTGAAATAACTGCTTACATTAAAGCCACCAACAACCTTCAATACCTACATTTAGACAGCTACCATCCATTCCATGACAAGAAATCTCTGCCATACAGTTTTGCCACCAGAGCTAAATGCATCTGCTCCACCCAAAATGACTTAACGTGATAGCCAAAGCATTCCTCGATAGAGGTTACTCCAAATCCCTGGTACATAATTTCAGCGTGCCACTTCAACCACAGATCCTCAAAGATCAGTAACTCAGATATCCCTCTGGTTATCCCTTACCACAAGAGCATAAACAAACTCAGAACCATTCTCAAATGTGAAAACAATATTCTAGCCTCATCACCACTCACTTAAAACTTGTTCTCCAAACCACTCAGATTGGCATTCAAAAGACGTTCAACCTTTGAAACAAACTGGTGAACCCCAAATTGCCACCCAATTCCACCATCAGTTATATCACAACCCCCCGGGGATCTCATCCTTGCAATAGCCCTTGTTGTAGCTCTTGTGCTATACACCAGTCTTCCACCTCCTTCAACAGCAGGCTCACCAATAAGACTTATGGTTATCCTATCCAGGGCAGCTACAACTGTACAACCAATAATCTTTATCTACCAGTTGCAGGGCGTTCACTGCAATGCAGAGTACATTGGCCTTACCACCAACACGCTTGAACAGAGAATCAATGGCCACAGAGCAGACACTAAACAAGCCATATCTGCGGCAAATATAAATTTGCAGGAGAAACCAGTTGCAGCACATGCAGCATCTCACAACCAGAACTGACTCCTGTCACACAAACAGTGGTGAGGGTCCTACCACCCTTCCACTAATAGTGTCGAACAGCGATGCTGCAAACTGACCCACCAATACATCACCAAATCCAGACACCTGGCTCAAACATAAGATAAACCCTCTGCCACATTTCAAATTTCCCACCTCACCCTAGTTCACCTCCTCGCCGCTAGGTTCACTGTTTGCCAACCACCGCTCAACAGACTGCAGTGTGCCACCACCCTCCGCCTAATTAAGTTGGTCTAGCCAGCGAAACTTTGCGCGACTGTGCATCTGCATGGAAAATGTGTTAGTCTAACTTGTTCATGTGAGTTATCTACGAATACCGCCTGGTGAGTACTTGCACATTCGGTCTATCTTTTATAATGCACTAAAATGTTTAAACAACAGTGACATAAATGCATTAATTGAACTTCAAAAGTTACCTTCTGGTATTCATAACGAAGCTGTTAAAGTCACTGTCCCTAAGACAGAACAGCAAACTTTAATTTATTGTACTACTAAAAAACCTGGCAAAAAATAGTACACTAGAAATCATGCTGTAGTAATGATACTTCCAAAAATATAATCTAAATCTGCTAAATTCTGAGATTCAACAAGTATAACAAATATTAAAACCAAAGAATTCAATATCAAATATTATTCAAGGATTAGATAAAACTTTTATGCAAGAGATTTTAATTAATAACATGGTTGGACATGGAAATCACTGAACCTGTAAATTGCCATCCATTTGCAATAAAATCAAGACAACATGTACCAATTGTGCAACGCAAATGGTTAAAGTGACGTCGCAGAAATGTCACAGCAACAAAGACATTGCGGGTGTGCTTGCAAACAGTACCCAGTGCTCAAAAAGGCCATACAACTGGCTGGGAAAGCAGAAGAGGTAAGAGATAGATTGGTATGCTGCAGCGTTGTGCTCATGAAGAATATCACCACCCAGAACCATTTGAAAAGGGTCATATGGTCCAGTTCATCGTATAGCCAGTCATCTTGGCCATGCAGTCATGACTTGTCATGTGTGTGCAGGCATAGCTACATACAGGTTGTAAGTCCTATAGAGTAGGTAATGGTCCTGCCAGATGCAGTACAAATAGAGAAGATATTCTTATCTGCAGGCATGCAGCAGCCACCTGCGAGATCCTGCAGTTTGTACGGCCTGCACTGCACTTGCTGGTTTCACCAAGAACCATTTATAGCCACTTGAATGAGGCTGGCCTACAGGCATGGCATCCACTGCGCAGTTTGCCTTTGACCCATCTGCATTGTGTGGCACATCAATAGTGCCGGTAACAATNCAGGCATGGCATCCACTGCGCAGTTTGCCTTTGACCCATCTGCATTGTGTGGCACATCAATAGTGCCGGTAACAATGCTGAACAGAGGAATGACAACACATAATGTTCTCCAACAAGTCCTACTTTAATCTTAGTGGCAATGATGGTCCCAGCAAAGTTCAGCACCACAAAGGTCAACAAGACGATCCTGCACCAATTCCCGAATACCATATGTCCCAGGCACCAGGTCTNAAGTTCAGCACCACAAAGGTCAACAAGACGATCCTGCACCAATTCCCGAATACCATATGTCCCAGGCACCAGGTCTTGTGGAACGGGGTGCCAGTTGTGACTCCTGGTCACATCTCATGGCGGTTGAAGGCATGAAGACAGCATAGATGATATGTCAATGAGTTTCTGATTCTCCCTTTCCTGCAATTTTTGCACAGCATAGAGGTGCATGAAAATAAGTTGTTATAAATGTTAAATAGATGCTAAAATTTCCAATAACTGCTAGAATTTGCTACATTTTCAAAAAACTCATCCTATGGGATGAACCCCATAATAAGACACCCTGAAGTAAAACCTGCCCGAAATTAATATGCTCTCAAACCCAAGATGCCCAAAAAGTGATTCGAAAATGAGATCCTGAAATTAACTTGAAAATATGACTCCTCTAAATTAATCCCAAAATAATACTACATTACCCTCACCCCAAAATAAATGGCTATGAAAATAAAAAACACGTCAAAGGAAATATTAGTGAATGTATTTTGGCTGATTGTTTATTCTTACTTTTAATAAATATTCCAACTATTGACATAAAACAAAATTAAATTTGTGCATTTATTTAGGGGAAAGAAATGTTAAGTCATATTCTACACTTGAAATATACCTATTTCAGAAATCTTATGGGAAAAACCTGGTCATAGTAGACTGCATACATGATAGTTAAATAGGGATTTTTCCTTGAAAATCCTATACACATTTACTGATTCCATTAAAATAATTACTGTGTATACTACTACCAGTCAAATTATTATTCCAGTGAGCACTATTTTTAAAATTATCATACTTTCAAAATAACATTTTTTTGAACTTTTTTGTAAGCAATGAAAAAGTAGTTGTACATGTTTTGGTTTCGCCATCTCAGCGTCAGCACGATAACGTATTATCTGCCAGTTGCCATAGATCAGAGAAAAATTTGAAATAGGGATGAAATTGTTTTTGGAAACCTACGCTTCTTCCACAATTTAGTACTACTGATTGTTTTTAACTTATTTGTTTAATTGTCGCTGCCTTCGTTATGCTTGAAATGTCATCTGCGTTTCAGAACGCTGTTTTAGTACAGCATTAGGCAATGAACTTTTAAGTAAATATTTTATCCAAGAATTTTACTCCCGCGAGTAACCACTATTCTTTTAGACCCATGTTGTTATACTTAATTAAAACATTTTCCTGCCAACTCGTAACTCTCAATTTAAAAAAAAGCAGGCTGTTTCAGGCACATTTGACATTCTATTTCCGTATGTATAGTATTTAGTTACGTTACTTTGGTATCCCAGTATTTATAAATTAGTCTTAAAACCCAACGGTAAAAGATTAAGCCTATATACATTAAATTAGCACGAGAGAGGTTTTACGTGTGTTATTAATGAAATGTTTCAAACATAAGCCTATGTACCAGGCATATACAGGAGCAAATAACCCCAAAATGAAGCAATTTTCAAAGACAAAATTTTTGTATTAATATCAGACAACATTTTCGTACTTTATTAAGAAAGTGCAAAAACATATACCTATGTTAGTGTAAACCGCATAAGTTTTTGTGAAATTTAACAGCAAATTCATATTGGCCGTACAGACAGTGCCTTGCAACATTACAATTATTAGAAACAAAATTTAAAAAATTTCCAAATGCACATATAACACACCAAGATCTGCACGTAAACATCAGAGAATATCATGTATAGTGTCTTCACAGGTACATCAACATGGCAGTGTCAAGCGCAAAATCTTAGTCTTAGTTTAAAAAGTCCCCCCCCCCCNCGCATACAAATGAGGAAAGAGCCACAGCATAAGTCTCAAGATTTATAATACAATCATGTGGTTGGCAGAAAAAAGTAGGAAAAATTCCTATTGTTGGCAATTAAAAAATGCATATGCTCGTAATTACATTATCTGTATTTGCACAATTAACAACTTTTACAGAGTAGCAATTTTTTTAATTTTGTCGAGACATGAAATTCCCAGACTTCCCCCTGTTTGTGAACATCCTGTGATATGAAACCGTGCCTGTTAATTCTGGCTGAAAAGTTTTTGAAATGTTTTGTATGCTAATGTTACTGTGTAATGCATTAACATTAATTACTACACTAAGAAAATATACTGACAGCAAATTTATCAGTAGAAATAAATTACGTGTCAACTGAAAATGGGGAAATATTTGCTATAATTTGTTAATGTTTGTCATTAAATATGCTAAATAAATTGGCTAAAAACTCTTGAAATGCTAAAACATGGTAAAAGCCGTTCCTCGAAATGCTACTTTCACATACTTCTATGATGCAGCAAGATAATGCTCACTCCCATACAGCTCGCATCACCCAACAAGCTAGACTAAATATAGGCAGCATTCCCTGGCCTGCCAGGTTTTCAAGTTTGTCTCCTATAGATATATGGGGCACCACCTTCAACCACCTGCCCAAACACTGGCTGACTTATCTGTGAATGCAATTGCAGGAAGCTTGATGGTAAGTACCCCAAGGACACAATTTGCCACCTGTATGATTGAATGCCTTATCACATAGCTGCGCGTACAGCTTCCAGTATGAAAAACTAATTTTCAATGTTGTTGTTGGTCTCCCAAATAAACAAAAAAAAAAAATCTTTATATAGCAATATGTAATAATAAGTACAGTTGCATCAGTTTTAAAAGTCAACCTTTCCTGTCATAAAATCATCAAAATCACAAACATCTAATATCATAATAGTCTCAAAACCTGCAACAAATATGAAAGCAAATCACTGGCAGTGACCAAATCATATGTATTGTTGACAAAATATAAATATGGTCAGGATTTTAATTTATTGTGAAAAGAGACCATCCCACAACTGAACTATAAACAAAAATACCAGTTTAAATACAATTGCAGTAAAACCATTTTAAGAAGTTCCCTTTTAAAAAGTTTTCCTCCTTAATAAGTGTACATAATTTTGCTTCTGGTTTATGAACACCAAGCTACTTGCGTGACTCTCTCATCAGGTTTTCCTTTTTTAGTACACCTAAATTTTTCAGTCACTTCAGAAAGTTAAATTTCACCGTAATGTTAATCTGAAATAATTAACACATAAACCCATCTTGACCAGTTGGATTTAATAAATTACCATAAGGAAATTTAAGGTTTTTGTTTACTATTTTTCCTCAACTCATGATTAATACATAGCTTTTACATCCTGAATCCCTTCCCTGCAATCTGTGTTCTTTTATTTGCATTTACTACCAGAAATGAGGGTATTCTTAATTCCAGCAATATAAATATTGTATTTGCCCTATAATGCTGAGATTATATCTCTTCCAAAATGGTAAAACCATTTCCTATTCTAATACAAAACTGCATTGTACACCTTTATTTATTTATACTTGGCATTTGTATATAGGTTGTGATAAACAAGCAAGTTAACGAGGGACATTCCTCTTGTTGCTATGTCAACTGAAAAGTATACGTTCTGTAATCAATTTACAATAAAAAAATTGATAACACAAAATTTTCCACTTCTGACTTTTCAAATATGCAACAACTACAAAAAGTTGCTTTCATTACTTCCTGTCCACAGTGAATTCCAAATAAGGTGCCAAGTTCTATATGTTAGTTTTCCATATTTTAAAATTTCTAAAATAGCACTAAAGGGATTTCAAAGTTATGAAAGTTTGTAGACAAATAACACTAGTATGATATTCCACGAGTAAATCTGAGTTACAGGGTAAAATACAAGGGGTTAGGGGGTATAATTTAGAATCTTACGCATTTAATTTGTATTTCTAAAACCAAAGTTACAGCTAAAATTTTAATACATGCATGAAATACAATGATACTTAAAACTAAAATGAGAAAAACTTAAGAGAAAAAAAGGTTTGAAAGCAACAAACTGACAAAAGCAACACACACACAATGTAACAAAAAAAAAAAAAAAAAAAAAAAAAAAAANTGCAAGTGTAATTTTACAATAGCTCAATCCACATGCAACATGAAACTGTGCAGTGACAACAGTACTAAGCAAATATCTGCATGGCATCAAAGCATCACGGTTCACCACCTCACTTGGTGACCACATCATTTAAACTTATCTCTTAGTTGATTCATGAACTCATGTCTACTCATTACCTATCATCAGTGACATAAATCTAGATTATGACTTGCAAACACCCAGTGGCACAGGTCCTTATACAGACTAGTAAAACAGGTGTCTAGATTATTTCCTCTGTAACAGAAGTGTAAAATGCTAAGGCATAAAAATGTTAATGATTAAGCCTTTGTGTTTGTAGCTGGAAGAGCATGTCGGTAGTGGGTTGTTAACACAATAGTATCGCAAAGAATTTGGCAGACATTGGTTTTCATGAAACCAATACAACTCATCGCAGATAGTGCAGGCAAATAGGGGCCACCATATGCTTTACTTGGCAATACATTCGTTATCTCCCTGTATACTGGTGTAATGCACATCTGAACAGCGGCAAGAAAGGATAGTCTGCGCAGCTTGTTTTCTACCTTGCTCGCTGCAACATACCCGAAATATACCAGGACCAAATACCAGCCTGTGCCGGTATCTGGAGTCGGGAGAGGCATGAAGAATAAAGAAGGAAAGAGTAGCCTCTACTACTCGCATTCTGTGCCACTAATAACCGTGGCAAAAGTTACACTGCTTGCACATTTAAAATGCTGGTTTATCAAGTTTTTAAAATATCTATTTCCAGGAAGCACTGGGAATCTGGACATGTTACGATGCTATGCCACTGTTTCAATTTGTGCTAACAATTCAATAAATTAGTTTCTTTTTAACATTAAACTAATCTTACAACATTTGCCAGGTAAGTATGATACAAGGTTCTGATGAGGCTGTTTATATTTAAATCTACTTCTTGTTATGGTTCACCGTTACTCTTGCAGCACACTAACAGATGTTGTAAAATAGTCTCTTCATGCGACATTACTGAACATATATTGGGCGTGCCTAGGGAAGTGCAGTGATAGGAAATCACTATAATGCCAGCTTCATTGCATCTGCTCTTGTTCAACTGGCAGTTGAGAATTACTTTACTACCTGCACCAACATGATTGAAGACTGGGTTGAGGTACAGGCAGTGTTAATGTAATGTAGCCATTACAGGGATAACTATACTTCATATATTATTGTATCACTTGGAAAATTTTTTTCATTAGGACTTTAGGCATATTATTGAAATATTCATGTTAATTAACACTTTACACCTTAATTACTTATTAACGTCATCATTTCAGATTTTTTTCCTCTAAGGTAACTGAACATTTTGTAAAATATTGTAATGTTTACAGAAAAATGTGTCGCAGCAACGCCATATCTATACCAGAGATGTTAACCATGACTTGAGATGATTAAACAACTGCAAATTGTCACAGAATAGTATCTGTACAGGAAGCACTTGTGGAACTGTGAGTGTATGAACTACGTAATACCTTTTTCTTATACTGCAGCAAGATAATTTTCCCATGTACTGCATTATGGTCTATGTGAAGATGTTTGTTTATGAGCAGCCTGAAGATTATGTTGTTTTTAAGGCAAATAAATTGTGTCCTATACTGCTTCGGGATGCTGTAAAAATTGATAAGAGCTGAGAGAAATAAGATTTTTCAAAACCATATGGGTTATGTTGTGTTTAAATGCATAAAAATTACCTGTTAAAGATGCATCTTCAAAAATCTTGGTCATTTTTTAAAAGCATGAGAAAAACTTACTCTGCATGGTTTATAACTGTTACATTAACAAATGTATCGCTAGACAATTTAAATAGGCCTACTGTATTGTAGAAGAATATAGTAATGCTCCTGAAACAAAACCAAATACAAGCTGAAATGGATGGTGTAAATTATAATAAAACATCCAAGAAGTAATTAAATTATCAGTGCGCTGAATGTTCATGAGGGACTGGTTCATAGTATGACAATTACAAAAAATTGAATTTAAAAAAAAAAACCAGTTTTTGGTACATAATCATGTTCTTTATGTTTAAATAAAGTACTCTCTATAATAATGAGTAACGTAGCCATAAATATCTTACATCTTGGTCAAAATTTGTGTGTGGGTTCTTTCATTATAAAGAACTTTACTACAACAAGCAACACATATCTAGTCCCTTCAGTTTGTTTTAGTTGTTATTTATTGTTCTATTTTCACATTGCTCTTAGGATATCTATTCAAACTTGATAAAGGGGGAGGGGGAAGGAGCGTCATCCCTGGATTGTAGTATAAATTTTTTGGTTTTATAACTTATGTGGGTGGCATTCACAACTCCACCCACCACTGCATTAATGACATGGATGTCACCTAGCACTACACTGCTGTTGTGTTAAGACATTTACAACACACTGCCATTCTCAGGCTATGGACATGGGTGCAGCATCCAATCTGTTTAATGAACATTTGTTCATCAACAATAGTCACCCAGTTCAAGTGAGGCTCCACAAATAGTTTTGCAGCATGAGGTCATCTTCCTTCAACTTTTGTTTTATTTTCCAAAGTGTCCCCTTCACATCTATTTCCGTGTGCAGTTTCTTTACAACGTGCGTTGGAGTCTTGTCCGCTGCCGTGCCTCCCGCCTGGCCCTATTTACAGTTCTGCCCTCCTGCCTCGCTCGTCTTTCCTGCACCTCCAGAGATAACTTTATAGTCTTACTATTTTGGCAGAACACTCACCATGTCGACATGCACTGGCACGCATTCCAGAAGTAGCCTGTGATGCCGCCCATCATTACTCTATCTCCCACCGCATAATGATGAATGCTTTCAGCTGGTGTCTTGCCAGTGATGTTTGTTATTCTTTTACATATATCTGCTTCCAATATAATACCCAGGGTGACTTTATAACCCTGCAAAGTAGTCAAGTTTCAACATAATTTTTATTTCAGTTTAGTCCCCCCCCCCCCTTATATTTGCTATCTTTGGGTCTATTACTGTGTATTTCGACCCTCATTTCATTAATATAAAGTTCCTACTTTTATTTAGGTATCTTGTCAAATCCCCTCCCCCTTTTTCAGGGTACACCAGTAAGCATGTTTTTAAGAGCTTCTCCATGCATCGTCAGTGAGAATCACCACTCGCCACAAAAAACCACGAGTTGCTGGACTCATCATTACTCCCACTTCTTGCCAGTAAGCTATTCAGAATAAAAAAGGGTAGGGAAGGGGCAGTTTTACAAACCAAAGCACTACAAGTGGCACACAAACCCTTGAATTATCCACAGTTTGAAACCAAAAGATTGTGTGATTTTAAATCACAGAGGTTGTCATATATTATAAAAATGTTTTAACTAGGCTGGATTATATTTTAAGACGTATTAAATTTTCTGCTCATGCAAACTTTCAAAAACCAACAAATTGCTGTTATTTCTCATGTAAAACTATTAAGTGAAAATTAATTTGAATGACTTATTTTACTGGCCCAAGCACCAAAGTTCAACAAGTTAAAGCTATTTTCTGTCAATGAAATAAACATAATGTGAATTTTTTGTTAACAACTCTTTTATTCTACACAGGGATCTGCCACTGTATTGTTATGATCCACATTCGAAGGCACATTTCAGAAGCCCAAACTCCATGATCTACGGCTATGGGACACTTTTCAATATTAGTTTCATTGCATTCATTTTTTCTGTAAAACCCAACGTAGCAGGATGTCTGCAAACAGCACAAGAAAGGAGTATTAACGGATAAATTTCAGACTAAAATTTATATTTCTTTTCAAATATGGGTCTAAATCTCTGCATGCTTCAGAGCTTGAGTGCATGCCGAGATGAATGTTTTCACAAAAATGCCAAGGTAAAACATGCTATGATGCCATACAAAATCATACTAATATTCTACACTTAAGCAGAGGAGTTACTTGCCTTACGACAACTACAACAAAACCGCGCAATAAGCAACACAAATAAAAGCAATACGTATATACTTTTCATCATTACGTCAACACATACAGGTTACCATAAATGAACGCATATACTTCAACCTGAATGGAGAACAAGATACTCTACAGTCTCATACACATATGTTAAATATTACATTAAAAGAATCCACACAAGGTCAGGTGTTTGGAATGAAGAGTGTCGTGTCTTCTTCTTTGGATTTGATGCAAACTGGTGCACAAACAGCTAAGCAACATCCGCACCTAGGGTCTGAAGAGCTAGACCAACACAAGTGGAATGTTGCTATCATTGTTCGTTCTGCAATATTTTTGTCTCCAACCACTCAAATATACTTTGACGGCAACCAAATTCCTGTTGCTCAATGCCAAAAACTTTTACAAATTTTACAATTTAAAATAGGACCCTAACATTATGCAATGTTTCACAAGTTAAGTCAAAATTCTGATTAGTCAAATGCACATTATATTCATAATTTTTTTTAGATGCCAACCAACAGTTAGCATTATTGAACTAATGACATGTCATTGTAAAATTATGTAGAAATGAATGTAGTTTGCACGTCAACCAGGAAGAGAAACTAAAAACAAATTATACAATATTTACAGAACAAAACTGCAGCAAAATAAAACCNTGCACGTCAACCAGGAAGAGAAACTAAAAACAAATTATACAATATTTACAGAACAAAACTGCAGCAAAATAAAACCATGCCTAATACAACATGCAAAATTAACAAGGTCAAAAAATATGACTTACAAAAATAAGTTACAAGGCAAAAATTTGCAATTTACTGTTTATATATAAAATATTTATGAGTATGTTCTGCTAGCTTGCAAAGTCAATGTACAATAGTTTAATTATTTATGCATAAAGTTACGCGAAACAATTCCACATGAAAACCAGGAGGAGCTAAACTTTTACAAATACATACAAAAGTATCTCCTATTATTTACATAGAGAAGTGCTTCAAGAAAATTACCCCTCTTGCAGAGGTACTATTTTGAGGAGGGTATAAATTCTCTCAATAATTCTGTTTTATCTCTATTAGGTTTCTGCCATGTCTTACATTTTGAAACTATTATCTGAAATGAAACAGTGAAAGATTTACAGTGAAAGATTTAAAGTTTAAATTTGTAATAAAATACAAAGAATGTTAAAATAAATTTTAAATTGGCTATTAATAATTTTATGTTCATCTTCGTTCCAAATCACTCTTGGCACCTTCTCCAAAAATCATCTCACCAGTTGATGAATCTCTTCCACTTTCGCATTATCTGCATTCAAGAAACACAAGCCACCTTTCGACTTTTTTGTCGCTAAACATGTAAGCAGTCAGTCACTAACTGTCATCTGTGGGCTTGTCAATGGATGAAGAAACTTGGCATGCACGCATACATACAAACATTACCACAAACCAGAACTAATTTCTGGATATGCCTTGCGAGTATATTTAACACGGATCATACTTCAAAACTCTGAGCAGCAATACGACCAATGATATACGAGCCATTAGATATAGCATATGCTCTGAATAGGTGTGGTACGAAACTAAAAGGAAAATGTCTCGACTTACTGAATTTAGCAGTTTCCGCCACATTTGTTCCACATGCACAACACCCCGTACAATTGCAGATATTGATTTTCCCAGCCTGAGTGCAACAGGAGCAAATTACGTTAAATGAATGACAGCACACCTACTTTCATTTTATAATATTTTATACAATTTTTCTTAAAGAGTTTTCTATGACAAAGCAAAATGCATCCGCCACAACTAAGAGTGGTAACAAGTTGTCCCACAGCGACATAAAGTAATCGGTGACCGATGATGGGAAAATGGAACAACTATGACCAATATTCCTCGGGAGGGCGATGGTACCAATAATAAAGATGAAGAGCTACATGTTGATTGCAGATGGCAATCCCCATGTCCGATTGGCCACATAGAGTAGCCATTAATACAGTTTCCCTACGTACACACTTCTTTCGAACAGCAAGCGTGCAAGAGTGAATAAAGCTAACTTACCTAGCTGGCGGCAGATGTCGGCCTTCAGGTGTGTTGGCAATTCCTTCTCTCTGAGTAGCAGCTCATAATTCTCTTTTGCACTCTTGTATTTACCTTGAACTTCATACAAGTGGGCTATGTGAAAGCGAACTGGAAAAAAGAAAAGAACACTTGCAAAATGTATACCCCCACCAACATGTTTAACAAAGATCCAACATGTACTTCTGACAACCAGGTGGTGGGTCAAGCGTAGAACTTTCAACAGAAGCAAAGCCTGGCTGTCAATTACAACCAAGATTTCTTCTGGAAGTTATCTGCATTTTGTATTGCACGAATATCCTGCCATTCAGCACCTACACACACCAAGGCATGGATGGCACACCCCCACACTTTCACAATGAAGTCGGAAGCAAGTTCAACGAGAGACTAAAAACAGATAGATTGGCCATGCTGGTCGTAACGACAGCAAACTTCTTTGTTGGCTTTCATGTTCCCTAGACTAAAAACCTTCAGATTTCTCTCCACCATCACCACAGATCGTGCCTGACCTGCAAGCATGTATCACAGAATCCACTGCGGTAATTGATCGTGATATGCTACAGCATGAATTACAAGAACTCTATTATGACTAAATGTTTTCAGAGTTAAAGAGGCTCACATTCAACACCTGTGAGGTAATGCAACAACCATTTGAGTTATTTTTTCCTTTGATACAAAATTTTTATACCAAGATTTAGTAATTGTAATTTACTTGTTTAAAATTGGGAATATGGTTTGCAATAATTCCCTATAAAACCCAATTAGCTTACTTGCTCAGATAGCATGCACAATATAGCAAAAAACCATACATAAAATGCAAAAATAAAATGTTCAATATTCTTTTTTAAATTTGTTGTTTGACAAAAATTTAATAGAAAAAATTAAGAAACGAATTTGAGCACAATGCAGTTCTTGAATGTTTGGTTTCTAATGGAATGTATTTTTTACATTCAACTGTTTGTAGTCTAGTACTGCTAAGGACTAGCATAGAAATTTGACAAAAAGCTACACAACACTGTCAGTCAAATACAGTAGACTCCCTTTCGTCCGGCCTCGGATGGTTCGGCCGGCACCTGGTATGCACGAGTCACGCCCAGCCCAGATGGTTAGACAGAAAGGTTGAGGCCTGCAATCACTTACTTACCTCCTTATTTGACACAGTTTAGTTGAGAGGAGCTATCATTCGTGTTCAGCCTTACATTGCGATACATATGTACGTCGTTTAAACGGTTAGAAAGATGAGTGCTGAACGTAAACATTCATTTGTTTCAATGGAACAAAGACTATATATCCTGCAGCATCTAGATAAGGGTGAATCGGTCCAAAGTATCTGTTGAGTTTTTAATTTAGGTAAGAGTACGGTTAATGACTGGCGCGCCGAAACCGAAAATCCATACAGGATTTCTGTACTCAAATTGAAACAGAAAAAGTGCTTTCAACAAGTTTTAATTTAAAGAAACCAAAGTAAAAATTTGTAGATGACGCCTTGTGGCTATGGTTAATACAGGAACGCAGAAGAGGCACTCCGATAAATGGGCCAATTTTGAAAGAAAAGGCAACAATCCTACACTTAAAACTAAAAGAAAGGGGTACATTCGCTGCAAGTGATAGTTGGCTAACGCGTTGGAAGAAACGACATGGAGTACATATCCTTGGCGTTTGTGGAGAAAAATTGTCGGTGGACACATCAGCTGCTAGTGGCTTTACAAAAAAAACTGAATGACATAATTGACAGTAAAAATCTAACTCCAGAACAAGTTTATAATATCAATGAAACAGGTTTAAATTTTAAACTTTTGCCAAAGAAAACATTTGCTACATGTAAGGAAACTTCAGCCCCTGGATTTAAAGCCAGTAAGGAGAGAATCGCCATGGCTTTGTGTTCAAATGCCTCAGGGTCCCACAAGTTGCCTCTGTTTGTTGTTGGAAAAACGGCAAAGGCCCAGAGCTTTTAAGAATTTAAACAGGTCTTCCCTTCCGGTGTACTACAAGGCACAAAAATCAGCTGGATGGACACGAATCTGTTGAAGGAGTGGTTCATAAGCGAATTTGTTTCTAAAGTGAAACACCATTTGGCGAGTTTGAAGTTGCCACCTAATGCTCTTCTACTGCTCGACAATGCGCCTACCCATCCACAAGAAATTGAATGTGAAGGTTCTAGTGATGTAAAACTCTTATTTTTACCACCTAACGTCACATGTGTTACACAACCAATGGACCAAGGGGTCATCGATTGTCTGAAGAGGAGGTACCGCAGAAAGCTTCTTTCGGAAATGCTCGGTAAAATGGGCAACGAAAGCAACACAGGTCTTATTCAAGCCTTGGAGGCCATAAACATGAAAGACGTGATCTATATGGTGGCTAAGGCATACGAAGAAATTCCATCTACTACTATTGCAGTCTTTGAGAAAAGCATGGCCAAATGTAGAAGTCTTTGGAAAGAATAAAGAGGGCAATCCAAAAGCAAATGAGCCGAATTTTAATGTTTCTGAACCAGATGACAACACATCTTTGTGAAAAGATTTAAAATTCCTGCCTCACTCTGATGATCTCGAAGAACAAGACATTGTGGCATGGATTGCTGGTGAAGATGAGGAGCTTCAAAATGAAATCCTAAGTGACGATGAAATTGTTCAAGCTGTCATTCGTCAAGAAGATGAACGAGAGGAAGAAGAAGATGAAGAGACATGATAAGGGGAAATTGAGCCATGCTGAAGGAAGAGCTGCACTGGAATTGGTTGCAAGATACATTGAGCAGCAGACACAGGCAACTGCTGTGGATATCATGTTCATTAAGAAATGGCATGATTTAGCATTTTAAGAAAACAATAAACAAAAAAATTCAGAAAAAGATGACAGCTTTTTTTAAGTTCTACCTATGTATGTACATATTCCTTTTTATTATTAATGGTAGTCAAATAATAAAGGTGTAATTTTATGTAGTGTGTTTTTTTTTAGTCTGTGCCCTATACCCATATGCATGCACATATGTATGTACAATGTATGTATGTATGTATGTATTTGTCATCATCCCTGAGTAAATATTAGCCATGAAGAAGATGATACACAAGGACGANTTAGTGTGTTTTTTTTTAGTCTGTGCCCTATACCCATATGCATGCACATATGTATGTACAATGTATGTATGTATGTATGTATGTATGTATTTGTCATCATCCCTGAGTAAATATTAGCCATGAAGAAGATGATACACAAGGACGACAACGGCTTGTTTTGGGTGAGTAGGTCATTAGTCTGTTAGTCCGGCCATTTTCTGGTCCGGCCGAGGGTCCCGTCCCAAGGTGGCTGAACGAGAGGGAGTCTACTGTAGTGAGATATAATAAATCTCTCTTCAGCAAATTCTTTTTATGATTAATATGGCTGTATTCACAGTGAGCTGAACAGCAAAATTTTACTTATTTTCTTAACATTGGCAACAATTTCCCTAGCTATCACCAGATTTTCATCTGTTCTTGCAGAAACTTTTAAGCCTAATGCATGATTCATCCTGCACAGATTCCCTACTTAAATCTGTAAAATTGTGAAATACTACATCTTGTACTGCTGTCAATGTCACGTCTTCATGCAGTTTTTCCTATTTTATAGTAAACTTTGATACCTGCCAAATGCTGAAGTTTGGAAGTAGGTATTGATTCTGCTCTGCGGCGTGAGGCGCCAGCACTTGATGCTAGCCCTCAGTGACAGGGCATAGGAATACGTCGACACTGTCGTCTCTAGGTCCAATTTACTAATAACATACACTTTATTCGTGTGTTCACATAATCTAGTTTTATTGTTGCTTGAACAGGTTAACTGGTACATGAACTCACGAGACAAACTCCCTCCCTTTTCTGTACGTAGATTACGTGATACTTGGCGCGGCGATTTTGCATCGTGGGGGGGGGGGAAGATTCTTCGCACTTGGTGTAGAACTACTTATCTGACACTGCAGCGCTGTATTCCCTCGGCTGGCGGCTTGGAACTGCTCTCGAACTTGGTGGGCGTCTCGGCGCCTGGCTTCGAAGTTCCTTCTTCCCGGGTCCACGCAGTACTCTGCGCCTGACGACGGCCGGCTGCCATCGACGTCTGCTCGCGGATTCATTCCGTCCTCTTCCGTTTCCGTCGGCAGACTGCCCCGCTTGGTCCTGCTCCTCGTGGTTATGTAGGCTTGATCACCATATTCGACTTGCCCCATCTCTGCACGTGTCCGGGGTGCTTGTCGTCCCCCTGGGTCATAAAACACGTGGCCGCTGCTCGTGTGGTCCGCAGCCGGCGTGGCGTCGTCCCTTGGTTCTGGCCTGGAAGTTTATTGTCCCGTTCTGCACGCACGTCCGCTAAAAGCTCTCATGGTTTATTGCGGTACAAGCCCGGGACAGACGCAGCTGGTGGTGGGATCTCTGTGTCCCTTGGGCAGCTGCAAAATGCAGCTGTGTCCGCGCCCTGGTGCCTTCCGTTGTCTCCGGATGTCGTCTGCACGTGCAGGAACAGTTGCACGTGCAGAAACCTTTGGTAGCGTGCCTTTGCAGCTGCGAGGCTCCTGGCGTCCCTCTTCCGGCACGTCCACAAAACCCTTAATCCTTATTGCGGTCGTCCGCCGGCGAGCTTCGCCAGAGCGTGTGTTCTGACGAATAAAATATAGGGACGCAGAATGCGTCAACTTTTATTAATTCTTATTACTAAGACACCACTTTTTATCAACTTCAACACTCCCACCTATCTATAAAGTTTAGCCAATAATTATGGTACACCAGCAATCACTACATTAAAAAACTTGTGAAAACCAAATTTGTCTCTTGAACAGGAAAACCTATTAAGGGGTGCATCATTAATGTGACATTTCCACGTCATTAAATATTAAGTACTGTACATTGTAATTTATTTTAGTCTACATGGCAACAGTCACCTGTTTATTTTTTTTACAAAAACACATCAACGGTTCTTTGGAACTTTTTCACACAGATTGGAGGTGTATTTCTTAGTTCTTGCTGATTTTTCATGGCAGACTAACATCAGGGATTCATCTAAGTAGCTGTAGTTGTCCAGGTACAGCATATTCTTGCTACACGTTCAGACTTGCTTTCTTTTGCAGCAGAGTCATCGTCTTCCTAATTTACAGAGAGCATTTCTAAACAAAGTTAATTAACATCTCCTTCACACAATATGGCAGGATATCATCTGCATAGAAACTCTTAAAACAGGATGCTAATGACAAGTTCTTTCTTAAGCTGGGACCAGGGAAAAAATATCATTAACTTTTCTACTTATCGGGAAATTATATTACATTAGCATCACGCAGCATGTTGTAGAGCAATCCACATTCATCTACATTAAATAGGTCTTGTGGTTTGAACTTTGACAACAAATGTGGAAGAACAGAATTTTACCACATTTCAACCTCTTCTGTATGGACACTGTTAGATTCCCCCACTGTATTTCTTGTACACCAAACCACTGCATTTTTAAAAATCTATCCATCAAACCACTGAATGGACTGAAATACACAGTTACATTGTGTGCAATTTCTTCACCTCTTTTATAAAATTGGGCCATCAAATGAAACAAGAGGAGCATTCTCAAAACAGAAGACTGAGATGGTTCATTAATTTTTCCATTATTTATTGTTTAAATTGAAATTTTTAATTAGTTGTAAGAGAAGATAGTATTACAGAAAGAAAAAGGCTCTTTGAAGACTATTTACCAAGAGAAACCGATGAACCAAACGCTTTTAGGCTAAATCTATATAAAAAGATTTTTAAAAAATCCCAAGAAAAACTACACAAACACACTTGTGTACACATGATTTAAGAAGGGGGTGGTGGGNGAATTTTTAATTAGTTGTAAGAGAAGATAGTATTACAGAAAGAAAAAGGCTCTTTGAAGACTATTTACCAAGAGAAACCGATGAACCAAACGCTTTTAGGCTAAATCTATATGAAAAGATTTTTAAAAAATCCCAAGAAAAACTACACAAACACACTTGTGTACACATGATTTAAGAAGGGGGTGGTGGGAACTAAATACATGTTACAAGTGCTGGAAAATGCCACGAAGACCAGAGCACCATAATTGCACATCACAATGGCATCACAGTTGGGCCGGAAGTGATTGAACGAAGATACACGGAACATGCAGGAAGGTAGAACAAAATCTACAAAAAAGTTTCCACTAGGATGTGTGCTTTGTACAAATTGGACAGCTCGCGTCCAGACAAGGGGAAAGGGTAAGAAATATGCGAACGTAAGATTTTTTTGCAAAGACCACGCCCTGAAAGCATGACAATTCCAGATTAACTACAGACAGGCACTCCTGCAGTACATAGGTGAAAGGAAAACTGCAATGGCCAACAGACAGAGGAATTCCACTGTGCTACAGTTAACATCCGGTCAGAAAACTAATAATTTGTACGAGGTTTGGCTCTGCTGACAACTGATGCAACTAACAGTAACTTGCAAATCACAGAAGTGATACCCAATTAATAATGGAAAAATCATAAATCAAATACAACAAAATTAATATATGTAAATAGCTGTGTGAGATTTTACAAAACATTACATTTACATCTACAATTTTTTCATTTCAATTTATGTAAGCCATGTAATAAATACTGTGAAGGAAAATGGTTTAAACATTCCTGGCTCGTGTTTCCTGCCTTATTATTGGTTTCATTATTTTATCACATAGTTTTTGCCACTTCCATTATGTTTTTGGCAGCCCTTTGAGTTGGGTTCACCCCTTTCACAGTCAGCTGTCATTCTATTTCAGCATTTGGGCATGCTCATGCTAAAATTGCAAAACTACTGTCCTTGTTATCCTGACACTGGCTCAGATTATGCTTGACCTTGTACACTCCCCTCACTACCAAATTATCTCTTATTAGCTCACTGGGTACAATGTTTAATCCCCTTCCACTTCTAGATTTTATTGTGTATATCATCCATGTGTTTATAATCAATTTGTAGGCATGTATTATTTATTTATTATGTACATTGATCAACAATTTAAATTTTACCAACTTACCGCCGTCAGGTTTCTCATTAATTTTTTTTTACTATATTGATTATGTACTAACTGTATTCTTGTTTCATGTCTGTCATTTTCTTCTGCTATACTTGGGGATTAATCTATCATTAAATTATTTACTGTATATTTTGGGATTTTGTTTATTATTTCCACACTTCTGTGATTCTTCTTTCAGTTTGTTTCAAATACTTTTCTCAGGAGATTACCATCCCTCACAACAAAAGAGCTGATACTGACTGGAAAGTTGAATGTTTTGTTTACAGATCCTATTCATTATCGTATTGCTGCTCCTTAATGTACGTTGCAATAGCTAATAAAAAATTTATAAGTCAAAATAACCATATTGGATGAAAGAATACCTATAATGTTTCATTTAAACAAAAAACCTGTTTTGCCACTGTAAATAAATATGGACCGCAAAAACAAACTATTATGCATAACAATCACAAGTAATACTGCTGATTGGCTGAAAGAGTGCTCAATTGCACCACTTACCAACATGACAGTCCACGAACTACTGACTGCCCAAAAAGTGCAGTCTGGCTAACAGCAGCCAATAGTGTGCCACTGTAGTACAAGGGCATTACTGAGGCAGGAGCACAGGACAATCAAATTTGAAGTGTCCAGTCCAGTAAAACCATTCTTAAAAGGTCAAAAATTGTGAAGCAACAACTTTTCACACGTATATCACATAGAGCAAGTCACTTTATACACAACTAAACATCCCACCCACCTTGAAATAACACATTTGAACAATAAATTGGGAGAGGACACAGTCTCAAGAGAGGGCATTTTAAACTCCCACTCATAATGCAGACTGTAGCTACTCTGGCTACCCCATTATGTCCCAGGTGAAGTTCCACGATACGGCACATGCAACATTGCCGAGGCGACAGTTGATCACCCTTTGTCAACACCAAACAGTTAGGAGTGAATCATCCCTTTGGCCCCTGCCACTTCTGGTGCTGCTGAATAGTATGGAGATAGTCCACATGCCAATGCTGCAGAAGACTTTGTTGAATCTCCCCACGTCTGGCTTGGGCAGAGCAACAAGGGGCCCCAGAGTCAGGAAGTGGCCTTGTGTAAGGGCACCAAAGTCATTGAGATAACTGCTGAAAGGACATAGAAAATCAGAATTCAGGGTGGCTTCAACTTCCACCAACAATGTATAGAAGGTGATCCTTTGCAAATGGTACTTTAATGATTTTGTTCCAGCCTCTCACAGCCCACCAAAGTGAGAAGCTGGAGGGATAAAGTGCCACCTGACATCCAGCAATAAAAAGGAATTCACCACAGCTGTTTGGTGAGCAGAGGATGTGAGAAGCTTGTGCAACTAGTGATGCAGATTGAGGCACAGATAAAACTGGTCCCGCAGTCACCATAGACGCCTGAAGATTGGCCTCAGAGAGCAAGGAAATGCTTGCAGGCAGTTTTCTGTATGAATCGCCTACAGAATGCACGTATGCAGACAGACACATGTACACATCAAAGAGTTTTTTTACTTGTTACTGAAGTGGCAGTTACTTGAAGCACGTAATATGTTGGGAATATTTTTTACAAATATAACATTTTAAATAACTTAAATAGTCGGAATTTGAATTTCAGCAGTCTCGGGTAAGCTGTGCTAACTACATACATAATTTTCATATATTTGATTTATATTCATTACTTATAATTACACAAGGCCTAAGTAAATACGTAGGCTTTGCCACTTTTGTGCCTAACGTAATGTGATATTTATTTATGCACAGTTATGTCTAGAATTTTTTTGATTTTATTATCTCGAGTACAATAACCAAATGTTTCTGTAGCCTATACGTACGTCAGCGTGTTTGTGTTAGGTTATCTGACATTTGCAACTTTTGGTCGAAATTTTACTTGAAATATGTTAACTGATGTGCGTGATAATAAAGTCACGTATTTTGTGAAATGTTTTTTTCAATTACAGTTGGTCAAGTCCATGTGAATTGTCACTTCTTGAGACTATAGCATAAATAAGTAAAATTATTTGTAATCGCTTTGTACTAGTAGTTATATTGTACTTTCACGTGTGAAAATCTACTTTAAAAAAAATGCAAGGCATGTTCAGACAGTAAGACTTATTTCATTTCGGTCAGTGTACATATTCATAATTATTATTAAGTCTAACATAAAATAAACTAGCTATGAATTTTTGGCACAATGACTATTAGAAGCCAAACTTTAATGCATTGCCGGTATTTTTCGCATATTGCAGCAACAGAACCTGTAACATTTTCATGTGTCGCAGAATAATGCAGGTAAGGTACCAGATATTCGCTTCTGTCAGGATACAAATACATTTTTGTGGATCATTTATGCATGAATAAGCTCTTAACATTAACATTTTAACCAAACAATGAAAACAGCACTAGTGAAAAGGTAAAACAAAGTTTAAAGATATAACTGGCAACCGCGTAAGCTAAAAATTTGCAGTTAATAGGAAAGCATGCTATGGATGAAAAAAATAAATATGAAAAATAATGATAATGAATAAACCCAACTCCAACCATGTTTCCAGCCTCTTTCCACTACTACATATGTTTACCAGCAAAAGAAAAATATTATTACGGAATTAAGTAATACACACACACACTCANATTATATTTTCTTCATTTGTGAATCTCGTAAAATACCTCGTTAAAATAAATACGGAATTAAGTAATACACACACACTCTCATTGTAGTCAGTGTTGCATAAGAAATTTAATATGACAGAAAAATTTAAGATAGCTATTCTTTATACATTGTAACNTTACGGAATTAAGTAATACACACACACACTCATTGTAGTCAGTGTTGCATAAGAAATTTAATATGACAGAAAAATTTAAGATAGCTATTCTTTATACATTGTAACCAATATGTAGGTTAATGGCAGATTATTTTTGTTCGAAAATATTTACTGAANACCAATATGTAGGTTAATGGCAGATTATTTTTGTTCGAAAATATTTACTGAAATTCAGAACATGCGTAAAACACTGCAACAAATACATTTTACTTTCAAACATTTTAATTTACTATAAAAATTTCAAAATAATTTTTGCAAATGCACAATTTGGATTTCGCAGTTTCTGCTGCATCAGAAAATTTCACACTTTCTGAAACAAAGTTGACAAAATATAACATCTCAGTCCCTCGTAAAATCAACAGCTGACAAACAGCATGGTTTCCACNTCTGAAACAAAGTTGACAAAATATAACATCTCAGTCCCTCGTAAAATCAACAGCTGACAAACAGCATGGTTTCCACTGGCACTACTTTCTTAGAACTGTCAAAAAACAACCTTCGTAAATGAAACAGTATAGTCAAGAGGGTGCCACTGTGGTCCGTGGGCGCTACTGGGCGAGTAGCACGGGACATTCAAATTTGAAGTGCCTAGTCCAATAAAACAAGTTTCNGTGGTCCGTGGGCGCTACTGGGCGAGTAGCACGGGACATTCAAATTTGAAGTGCCTAGTCCAATAAAACAAGTTTCAAGGTCAAAAATTCTGAAGCAAAACTTTCCACACACATCTCGCACAACAGGTTACTATATACACGACTTAACAGTACCTATTGTTTTTATAGACTAACATTTTACTGAAAATCAAGATCAATAATATTTCAGTGAAGTGTCAATTTGATACGGCATAGGGTATAAAAAAAATTATTTGTTAATGCTCGNCAAGATCAATAATATTTCAGTGAAGTGTCAATTTGATACGGCATAGGGTATAAAAAAAATTATTTGTTAATGCTCGTGTAGTTGTGGAGAAAAAAGAAAACCTTTGTGTGTTACTGTGCACTAAAAAAAAAATGTTTATTTACCTTCTATACCAAGTTAGTTTATTTAATGTAAAAAAAATTGAGTGAAAAGTGTGCTTTTATAGTATTAAGGAATTATTGAGGAGCTTTTTGCTACTGGTGATACAGNAAAAAAAATTGAGTGAAAAGTGTGCTTTTATAGTATTAAGGAATTATTGAGGAGCTTTTTGCTACTGGTGATACAGTCAAGAATTAGGTGCTTTGTGAATATGCAGTAACAGATTGCTTAAAATCTTCAGATTTACTCTTTGGATATAGGGATTCTTCTTCATACTGCTTTTTTATACCAATTCCTGATTTGTAAGACTATGTATGTTTTATCCAAAAACACTTCTGTGCAAGGACTTTTGCCTAAACACAATTATAATATTTTCTTCAGCACTACTGCTTAATCTGAAATGTTGAATTTAGATAACATTTTAGTAGTAGTAGTTTATATTATGTATACGGTTTGACACAGCCTCTATTTGTAGTGGTTGAACAGTTATTCAGTTAAGCATCTTCCAAGAATTATCAGATTTCACTTATACATAATTTTATTAACATTTAATATTGCTTTACCAATTCACAAAATTCCTGGTACTTTTTTAAAAAATGTCCAGTTCAGGCAAGACAGTATCCACGAATCTTAGTAAATTGAGAGGAAATTTTATCTTGAAGAAACTGACCTTTCCATAATTATGCTGTAGTTAAAACTGAACTTTACCTTGATTTACAGAAATGTCAGAATTTATATTCTCCTTGGAATGTTTCCCAGTTAAGTTCTTTGAAATCATTTGTTTAAGAAGTAATATTTATTCAATACCCTGTTCCTAACAAGAAAAGATAATAGTAGTCACTACAGCCACTCACAAACGTGACTCATGTTGGTTGGATGGATAATGACAAAATGTTATATTAAAACAGATGAATCTCTCAGATTTTCAGCTTACAGTCTGCAAGACTCCAGCATAGCTGTTACTTTTTTTTTTATAAACTAAATACAGAAAGTTGAAGGTTGAGGCCTATGTAAAAACTGGACAAATAATTTAATTTGTACTGGAGTGATTATTTGTGTATTGTTTTGGCAATATCATCCCAGACACACTAAGGTGTGTTGACTATTCCAAATTTTAGGATACAGAGTGCATTCCTATATTTGCAAAGTACGAAAAATGCAGGCATACCAATTTACTTCTCCATGAACAACTCTCTTAATGACGCTGGGCAATAGTATCCGCATGTTGCCATACAGTACCCCAGGCAAGCCTAAATTCATCATTGAGAACAGCAAACTATTATGGTGCTCTGGAGGTAGACCTTCTAATAAAATTAGATACTGACGGCTGATTCAATGCAAGTTTTCTCTCAACACATTTACACAATTGCAGAAAATAGCAGCAGTACATACAAATTATTCCTGAGGAATTTTTTCGAAATAGCAATATAAGACAAACATTAAACTGAATGTTATCATGAAGTTTGTGTAATCTTGGAAGAACCTACAGATGTAAATAGTCTGCGAAACAAGCAGCGAAACTGAATCCTTTTCTTCCATTTTGGCACGTGCTCAACAATGAGGTCCTGCGCACTGAGTGAGGACAAAAGGAGCCGAAGATGAAGCAGTCGCACAAAGCATGGGTGAGGGAGATTGCAGTACCCCGAGAACATCCACTGGCAATGGCAACATCCGCAAAATTTCCCATATATGAAAATATGAGTGACCCCATTAAGAACTAAACCAGATTCACATTTGGAGGCGAGTAGTCTACTACTGAACCAAATTCAACTTTCTAACCTGACAAACACAAATATTTGCTGGTTATAGGAATTTCCAGGGCCACCCATATGGGTGCACTCTGTCCCGGGCCCCGTTTCGCGAGGGGCCCCACGAGGTGGAAATTATAATCTACCATTGTGATCTAACATTATGCACATCAGTGCTCACCGACTGACTTCATCATGCCAAAGCCATCATAGAAAAACCCAATGGCAAGCAAGCACTTGGGGAAGGTTTCCATTATGCTGTGTGCAATCCCGTAGAAGGGTCATAAAATCATAAACCAACTCTCATTTGCAAGTAGCACCATTAGTCTGGCAGGCACTAGTGCAGAATTTCTTTCATGCAGTCAGTATAATATAACTTAAGATTGGAATGACGAGATATCATAGTACAGATTGTATTTTTTTAATGGAGTTGCATATTTATTCTTAAAGCCTGAGAAGACACCAGCAGAGAAATAAAAATGAGGTACATATTTTTTGATATNGGAGTTGCATATTTATTCTTAAAGCCTGAGAAGACACCAGCAGAGAAATAAAAATGAGGTACATATTTTTTGATATCACTGCAATTCAAATTTTTGTCTTATTGCACAAGTCATCACATCTTAAATAATAGTGGATCAAGCACATATTACGAGGCTGTAGTTTGTAACGTTCCGTCTTATTTACTACTGTATGTATAATAATGCAGCCGCACAGTTGGGCGCCATCTTGTATTGTTGCGGAAGTATTACCCTGCCGAATGTTTACGTTGCCACGGCTTGCTCGATCCATCTTATGCTCTGAGTCATGGTCCAGACGCCGATTAATTAAAAAGAAGAAGTTCCAGATTAGTCTGCTTTATACTTTATTTATCATTGAAGTTTCACAGTGCACAGACGACTTTCCAGTTTACAGAGTACGAACTTTCACTATCAGTTATACCAGTGCAGAAAACAGCGCCACAGTAGTTTACGGTTTATTAATGTCTCAAACTTACATCGCACGACTAAGTTACTGAGGCAGGAGGGATGTTCGTTCCCTCCTGGCACCCTAACGACCCACGCCCTTTCGGGCTGGTGCGTCTTCTCACGCCCGACACGTCTTCTTCGACGGTTGGTGACTTTCTCTCCAGGCGATAGGCACCACCAGTATATATTAGGCAGGCCTATCTCCCCCGTCTCCTAAGATAAGCGCATGGCATNCCACCAGTATATATTAGGCAGGCCTATCTCCCCCGTCTCCTAAGATAAGCGCATGGCATCCGGCATCTGCCAAGTAGCATAATCCAAAACTACGCTGTGTCCCGCGCTCACAACATGTTATTGTACCCGCAACAGCAGCATAACGTAAACAGCAGATGTCCACATGTCTGCTCGACAAACAAACGCAGGAAACTAGCCACCGCTGCTTTAACTTGAAACCTGAATAAATATTACGAAGCTTCCCAAAGCTAAATACACACAAAAGAATTTTACACCCGTGTCCCGAAAAATTAAGCATACTGCGTCATTAAGTTACATATACAGCCTGTTTCAAATATATAATATTAATTTTGGTGTATTGTGGTTAATTTACTACTTTCCAATTAATTCACATTAGTAGCATGAACGGTACTTATACCTAGGGACAGCTGCCTGTGGTAAACATTACTAGTGAATTAATTCAGTAATCTTCAAAATATTAGAAAATTTATACTTTGACGTGTTAACATTTACTTTGAAATCCTACAAAGCAAGCTTAGTTACTGTAGTATATGCATTAAAATAATTAAGATAAGCCTGCAATTCTCATATCAACAGTACCATAGGTCATATTTTTTTTTAGATCATTTTTGTTGTATGGGACTGAATTGCATCTGCTAACGATGCATAAAATTTTTTCATTCAGTATTTGAACATTACAAATGTAGTTTTTCATGTAGCCTATTTTATTCAAATCACAGAGATGATAGAGCAATAAATTGCATTGTATTTCAGAAATCATTGTTTTATATATTCATCCAGCAACCCGTATTCCTAAGTATTGACTCGTTTGATGCATCANTCCGGCATCTGCCAAGTAGCATAATCCAAAACTACGCTGTGTCCCGCGCTCACAACATGTTATTGTACCCGCAACGGCAGCATAACGTAAACAGCAGATGTCCACATGTCTGCTCGACAAACAAACACAGGAAACTAGCCACCGCTGCTTTAACTTGAAACCTGATAAAATATTACGAAGCTTCCCAAAGCTAAATACACACAAAAGAATTTTACACCCGTGTCCCGAAAAATTAAGCATACTGCGTCATTAAGTTACATATACAGCCTGTTTCAAATATATAATATTAATTTTGGTGTATTGCGGTTAATTTACTACTTTCCAATTAATTCACATTAGTAGCATGAACGGTACTTATACCTAGGGACAGCTGCCTGTGGTAAACATTACTAGTGAATTAATTCAGTAATCTTCAAAATATTAGAAAATTTATACTTTGACGTGTTAACATTTACTTTGAAATCCTACAAAGCAAGCTTAGTTACTGTAGTATATGCATTAAAATAATTAAGATAAGCCTGCAATTCTCATATCAACAGTACCATAGGTCATATTTTTTTTTAGATCATTTTTGTTGTATGGGACTGAATTGCATCTGCTAACGATGCATAAAATTTTTTCATTCAGCATTTGAACATTACAAATGTAGTTTTTCATGTAGCCTATTTTATTCAAATCACAGAGATGATAGAGCAATAAATTGCAATGTATTTCAGAAATCATTGTTTTATATATTCATCCAGCAACCCGTATTCCTAAGTATTGACTCGTTTGATGCATCAAACTCTCACAGAGAATAACAGCAGGATTAATTGACTACCTTAATTTTGGTTAAAAATTAAAACAGTTGTGTTTATTTCACAAGTCACATAAACCATACGTGTAACATTCACCTATAAGTTTACAATTCCAAAATTGTGCCTTGCAGTAAACGCTGATTGTGTAAATGGAAGCAAACCAACTTTATTTACAATTCACAAAATTTTGAATTTTAGCCAACAAATACTCGTGATAAGATTCTTCTCTTCACATTTTGTTGATAATTAACCACCTAACATCACCGACTAAAACCAGCATTCAGTCGTATCTTTATTCAAGGAGAACAGTGTTGCACAATGTCTCCCGCACTGGGTGCGGGTGCCGTGTTACCTGGTTGTGCACAATCCCGACACTGTCGGGAGTGACCCCACCTCTACCCTATCACCCTTCCCCCACCCAGGCAGATCCACTCATCTCTATGTTGCCCGGCGGCCGGAGGAACGATCGACAGTCAACCTGGCTGGTGTCACAGCCCCTCCTACCGGAGGTATGACGACTTAGGAGGATGGGCCAGAGTTTTCTGGTAATCATTTCCCTCTGTGCAACATGGCATGCGAAGAAGGTTCTCGAATGAGGCCAGCACCATCTATAAATACCACAGCAGCCTGAGAATCAGCAGTCTTTGTGGTAGTCATTTGGCTGAAGTCGGGTAATCTGACAAAGTCTGCTGCAGCGCGAGATAAGCAAAGAGGACGGATGATGGCGGAGGGTGCGAGATGACGGAAGACAAGTGTGTGTGTGTGCAGTGTGGACGGACAAGAGGGTGTGGTACCCGATGAGTAGAGGGCTACTGTGCATGGGGGTGCTCTCGCTTTGAGCACTCTAGAATATTCTATACTGGTGGAATGCGGACTGAATTAAGGTAGGACTGTATCAATGTGATATATGGACTTTATTGTAAAAAATGGAACTGTTAAAAAAGGACACAATTTGTAAAAAAAAATACACTGTTTATTGCCACTGATTTTAATTATTTGATTGCATTAATTTCTTTGAGGTGATTGTGAATTGCTCTAATTAAATTGATAAATGTAAACAGCAAGTGGCAGCATTTACTGTGAGATATTTAATCTATAGAGTATTTTCTCTGTAGTGGTTGTAAATAAATTAGGAAATTATTACTGACTTAGATAATTAAAACCTATATCCCTGAAAGAACCTGGCTAAGCAAACTGAATGAAACATCTTAACAATATTTTTTGGCAGAAACTCTTCAATTAAATTTGCCCTTTAATATTTTAATAACCTATTCCTTTGAGCTTAAAGAAAATCTAACTATGCACAAAGTGGCATTATTACGGACTTTCAGGACTAGAAAAAAATTTTATAATTAGTGCCCATATTTTTATTAACTCGCATTAATGCATAGCCAACATAACTTGCATTAATGCATTACTGTTATAACTTACATTCAATGAACATACTAAGTATCATAAATATGAAAGTCTTAACATAAATAAATATGCATATACTTACAATTTATTTTTATGTTAATTTTATAAATATACACATTTTAAAATGCCCTCCTACTTTTACTTCATCAAAGTTGTCTTTTACTGCTCCAAAGAATAGAAATAAGTGCTAATCCTGTCGTGGTTTTGGACCAATGGTGCTCTTCAGATAATTATTATTTTAAGCTTGGAAAGAGAACGCTTTACGACGGCACTTTAATTGAGCATACTTAGGTTTCGGCACACCACAGTTTGATGTGACCTCACCCAAATCATTGAAACGAGATTATATTTTACTTGTCACATCCAGCATGTAAAAAAAAAAACATTTATATGAAATAACTTTTTAGGCTTACTTAAACATGTGTCTTTACAGAGTTTTTCAATGATGCCACACTTTTCTATGATGAGTACA
Source organism: Clitarchus hookeri (assembly GCA_002778355.1). Taxonomy (NCBI): domain Eukaryota; kingdom Metazoa; phylum Arthropoda; class Insecta; order Phasmatodea; family Phasmatidae; genus Clitarchus; species Clitarchus hookeri. The sequence goes on from NQII01000010.1 coordinate 1,444,480, forward strand.
AAGAAATTAAAGCTGAATTGACCAGAANACATTTATATGAAATAACTTTTTAGGCTTACTTAAACATTTGTCTTTACAGAGTTTTTCAATGATGCCACACTTTTCTATGATGAGTACAAAGAAATTAAAGCTGAATTGACCAGAAATTTGAAAATTTGCAGGGGACAAACGTGACTTAATGTAAAGATGGACAGGCAGTGTCAATATTTATAAACGCAGAGTGAATATGGTTAAGTACCAAATATTTACATTCTTTATTATGCTGCCCGCTGGCCCTGAGCAGCCACATCAGGCTGCATAGCAGACACGTCACGGTGCAAGATTACAAAACTCCTCTGTTACGGTGCCACACCGCAAATACAATTATTGTATACCCATTATTTTATTATAACCATATACAAATTTAAAAATAATATTGATAAATCATACAGTGCAACAATATAATTGTAGAAATGAATGATCACATGTTTAATCTATCTAACGTCAAGAATGTTTGGAAGGAAAAATGTACCAGATCCTGGTAGACATTTGCCAGTCCAACCCCTACCCATCCCTAAATTCATACAGCCTACTAAGGTCTATTGTGAAAATGCATATTGAGCAACACAGTTTCAGTTTTTCTTTGTGTGTCAATTATTTATTCAAAGCATAACTTTTCAATTGTACACCCATCGTTACCCAATCCTATGCACTACCTCCATACTACAAGAGCTGTCTGTTAAGACAATATTTATAAATTTATGTTAACTGATAACTTTGTACCTTCTGATAAAACTCCTAATAATGAGCTAGTTAAATATTTTTGTTTTAAGTAAGAGAACAATTATAATTAATGCTGGAGTTAAAAATTAATTATTTCTGCAATACTTTTCTGCTTTCTTACAGCAACTGTAAATGGAACATTCAAATTAAAATTATTCACAAAACTATGTTGTGCTGGATCAAAATATTTCACTGGCTGTATATTATGAACTGCTTTAATCCTGAGTGGCATTTAAAATAAACGAGTATGTGAAAAATAGTTTTTAAAAATTAATATTATGAAGTATTTACAACAAATGGCACCATATTTCAGGAGAAAAAGACAGGTATCAGGTAGTGTAACTCTGCTTTGATTAATTTGTATTAGTTTTGACAATTACAAAATTCTTACTACAGCAAGAGGGGTTCAACTATGCCAGAACTTTTTCAACAAAACCTGTGTCAGAAACTTCTTAACATGAGTGGACTTCTCTTTTAATGCACATTTGAGTATTGTTGAAGTCTTGCATGCTACATGAAGTTTCATATTTACAAGACTCAAATTCTGGCTGCAGAGCAAGCATGGCTATTCAATTAGCAGCCTGCGAGCCACATGTGGATCATCAGACTGTCCCACGGACAAAACATTACCAACTATTATTTTTTTTTTAATATATAAACTTTTTAATAAAATTACCTGATTCTAAGTCAACTGTAACTATCTCTAGCATAAAACTCTTAATAAAATTATATATTATTAAATTTATTGTAGTGTCAAGTAAAACTGTGCGTAACCAAGCCACGACTTTATAATATGAGTGTGGCCCGCCAAGCATTGTAAATATTTGTAAGCGGCCCAATGGGAGTACCAAGTTAACAACTTCTTAAATGCTCTGTGCTTCCCAATGCCATATATTCTTGCTGTACTGTCACATACAGTAAACATATGAATAAATGGCATGTTTCTACACATATTGAATCCCAGTGTCTGTCTCACATCTTAAAATATCAACTGGTGGTCTTTTAGCTCCAACTCTAGTAACATCACTACACAAAAATAAGTTTATTGGCTTGCAATGGAATAANCAACTGGTGGTCTTTTAGCTCCAACTCTAGTAACATCACTACACAAAAATAAGTTTATTGGCTTGCAATGGAATAAAAGCATAAGCAGGACAGTGTCTTCTCCCACTACTGTAACATTAACAGTTTCACTTAATTGTACAGCAGTTATGATAATGTTGAGGTCTGCATTACCTTTTGCATTTATCACTGTGGAACCTCCTTGTCTCAAACAGCTATGAGATCAATATTTCTGTTCGTTGACATTGTTTGACAAGAAATGTTTTTTCTTCCCAACAAACTTTGTTTCAGGATGGAAATGTACAGTTGGGCTGNGTTGACATTGTTTGACAAGAAATGTTTTTTCTTCCCAACAAACTTTGTTTCAGGATGGAAATGTACAGTTGGGCTGATATTGTTACCTGTGTTTATGAGCGGCATCTTTGATGGATGACCCATCATATCCATCAAAGATTGTAACAGGTACTGTAACTTCTAGACGCAATCAGTGCATAAGAAAGAGCAATGCCTGCAAAAGTAGTTCCACTGTGCCATGCAATGCAGTGAAGTAAAGATCCTGCAAGTATATAATGTGTGTGCTGAGAAATATTGTGTACATTTTGCAGTTTGAGATGTTTCGCAATTGGATAGCCCAAGGTAGTCTTATTTGCCTGAAGCAGCATTGTGCTGGATTGAAACAGCGAAGGAAGGTAACAACAGAGCTTATACTGAAGTGCTTCATTAAGAGTTATGTTCCCATTTTGTGGTGTGAATATCATACACTGAAATAACAGGCCTGAGTCGATGCTGGCATCTTTGTTACTTTGACACTGGATCCAGAGGAGTGTGTTTTAACATGATCAGCTTGCTTCAAACTAAATGTATAAACTTCTTTTCCTTGCATGACAGCTACTAGCTTATTCCCAATACCTCATCAATCGTGTACATTTACATATATTTCTGCAGACATCCCAGTCATTATTCTCAGTTTGGAATGGTGAGATTGGTTGAAGGCATGCTAAGATTTTATCAGTGTCCCTTGATATTCTCAACTACCGCAAACCTTCATGTTGTTCACTTGTTTCAAATTTGACAGATGTCAAGTTCTGCATGACATCATTGTATTCACAGAAAGCTGGCATTTATAGTAATCATAGATCCCTTTGTTTATCAGAGGAACCAATTCCTTGTTAAGCCACCATTGCTCTTTAGGGATCTCATTAATACCTGTTAAATTGCCAGACCTGGTGCTAACCCAGCACAGCTTTTGTGACATTTTGAAAGTTTGAGTGAGGTGTGATACAAAAAACTTAATATTTCAACATAAATATTTCTTTCAGGATGAAAATGAAAGTCAATATTTTGCTACCCAGTCATAAATTTGGTTATTGAAATAAACGCGGTCACTGGAAAAAGTCAAATTCAGCAAAATCGCTGTAAGTAGCTCTCCGTTTACAATATTTATCCTTCACAAAAATTCAGAATTGTCGCTATAATTTGAAACACCATTTTACAGAAAAGACTACTTTATTAAAAAAGTCATATAACCACAGCATAAAATTATGAGGAAACAGAACCCATGCAAAGATTGTTTACGCTATTTTCCATTGCAGTTACATGCTTCCTTATGGCCGTATATGACCGAGGCATGTCATATTGTTTACTAAGGATTCCTTTTAANTAAAATTATGAGGAAACAGAACCCATGCAAAGATTGTTTACGCTATTTTCCATTGCAGTTACATGCTTCCTTATGGACAGTCATTCCTTGTAAAGCAAATCTGAACATGAAACTCGAAAGTACAAAACTCTCTTCTGCTGTCGTAACTTGCTTAACGAAATGTGAATCATCTTTCATAAGGTCGCAATCGAATGATCCAATACTCCGAACAACAGGTCTTGAGTTGTATCGCCTCCTCCTATAATAGCGTGACCGCCCCATGGCTCCCTAAAGAGTGATGCACAGCAGTATGATACAACGACCTGCACCGACAAAACTGCTTTTCTGTTTTTTTGCAATTCCTTTGGTTACCAACATGCATGGCTGTTATATAGCCCAAGTTAAAAAATTATAGATATTTATAAATTTGTATTAAAAGTTTCATGGGAAAATCGTTTAATTCCCTGGCTTGGCGAGAAAGGAGGGTGGGGGCGCAAATACTGTTGTTTACCCCAGGCCCCGAGAAACCTCTCGGGGCAGTCATGGGGATTTCATAATTACTGCTAACAAATCCATTATGTTCAATAGTTATACAGTTATGGAAGGGGGCTTCAGTGGAAAAAAGAACAGTGGGTTCTCACAACAACATAAACCAGAGTGATAAGAGTTGAAAACTCTCTTGTTTCCTCCAAAGATACATTTATTTATATTTACCTGCCAAAATACAATTTTGCTATCCACTATCCTTGCTGAACAGAAAAATGATTAGTCTACATAAAAGTATATGTAACACTTTAGTATTGTAGTTTTTAACTTCATGCCAGAAGACAGAAAAATCACAAATAGCACTTGCGCAAAACCATACTAGTGAAAATTTCAATAAACATTATATTAAATCCTTAAGTTGTGATGCTTTCCCAGTGGATTTTTTTAAAAAAGACTTATTCCAAACTGTGAGATGATCCAAATTAATTTCAGAAATACGTTACCAGGTATGATATGATACATGCAGAGTCAACATTCCATTCTGTGGGTATGGTATGCTTCTATACATAGGCTAAAATGTTTTGTGCCCTCTGAATTGTTCAGCTGCAACAAATTCCTTTTTTTGCTGGTCTTGTGAGCTTTATTTGTGCAATAGGTAATGCGTTAATCTAATAAACATGGTGAAAAGTCACGAAACATTTTGGTAAATGTACAAAAAAACATTAATTTTATTGCATAAAAATTTATGTTGATAAAGTGATTTTCAACTGAAAACAATATGCCATCCTACCATTATCAAATGAGTGCAGAACAGCCTCTCAGTTGAGTGTCATAATCAACCCTAACACAAAGCACAATGTGGGTTATTAGAGTGGTATTCAGAACATTTCTAAACAGCGCTTGGTACAACTTACATTGAATCTAGGCCTTAGGTAAATACATTTACATTATGATACTTTACTTGTAGAAATTTCTTAACTAACCTTGTAAGGTCACATTTCTTGAAAGGCATAGTTACAAAATTAATATGACTTAATACTGTTCTGTCAACCAAGTGCTACAGGTGCAAAACTCTATTTTACAGAAATCTACCCAGAAACCCAATCACATTATATTTCAGGAAATTGCACATAAATCATCACACTCAAATGCTTCAGTAGCTCAGTTAGTTACAATGGCAATCCTTGAAGTAACAAGTTCCAGCCTTCAAATCATGACAGGTACAATAGTTTAATGTTGTAATGCTCAGATAATCTGTTAAACATATATATTATACAAAATGTTTTAACTGCAAATTACCTCTTTGACTTGGATACGTGGTTTTTATCCAATGGTAAGCTATTGTCAGACAATTTCTGGTAACAATTGCAAGCAACCCAAAAAGTATTTTTTCATAAATAACACAATTTACGCAATGATTTTATATCACTTGGTTACATACTTTATATGGAGAATAGTGAAAACCATGGTGCATGCAGAAATAATTATGTTATGCCCAAAATTCAAATGATTTGCACAAGTTTAGTAATAATGCTGCTGATATCCAACAGCTTTTGTGGGACAGTTACAAATACACTATCCAGTGTTCAGCAATGTTGTGCAGTCCACCAGTACGGATTTCTTCATTCTTGGCGTTCAAGTTTTTATCTGAGCTATTGACACAAATAACTTGATAAAAAAAATGTAAATAAAATGATATAGGTAAGTTGGCAAAGTCACAATTATTTGTGCTGGGCATTTAATCAATGGCAAGTTTAATTTATTTAATTATAAATTTTTTTTATACCACTTTCCTCTTTGGAATACCTTTAAAGTAAAACCATAATAAAATATTGGATTCGTAACTGCTATCAGAAGAAAATGTGCATGTTGTGAATTATACATCCAGTAATGCAACCTTTACAAAATTGTGACAACTTCAAATGCTTGTTAACGAACAAGTGCACACATTAAACAGTTGAGGAAAGGCAACATTGCAGAACAGAGCATGAGGAAACTTTGAAAAAATATTAACCCTAAGAGGACACAGACTTCTGGTCCAATAAAAGATTCCACAATGTGCCATTTTAATTTCTGGTACCATTGTGTTAACTACGCTTTTTCCTTTGCCTTGCAAGGTAAAGTATCTCATTTCTGACAAAGCATGTCCCACCTGAGTGACATCTCAATATTTGTTTTAATATTCAAAGACCTCTTGAGCCAAACCCTACATATTTAATGGATTTCTGGCCAAATTACCAAGTGTCCCAAATTAATGTTTGCACGCTGTACACTAACAGAGAAACTATTAAAGACAATCTGATAGGGCTACATGTATTTGACATAAGGACAATGTTGGGTGCTTGTAAGCATGAGTAGTCTTTCTGCTGTCACCAGTTCCATTTGCAGCCACAAGCCGTAGAGGAAATGGCGGAGGTGACAAAGGATTTCTTTCGAGCAATGTAAGTGGATTTTTAAATGTTATTGGAAATGTGAAAACATGATTGAGGTGCAGACACCACGGAGGACACTTTGATGCGGTGCCACTATCACATGTAATGAAGAGTTTGAGAGGGACGGAACTGTGCGCGACGTTAAGAAAAGGACAGCGCGGCAGGACGAAAAACACAATGGACAAAGGAAGCGTGGTGGTCGTGTTGCACACATTCACATGTTCCCCCAGAAAGTCTGTAAGTCCATGTGGTAAGCTGCACGAGAGTTAGGTGTCGGTAAATCAAGTGTCCACCACATTTTAAATAAAGTAAAGCGGAGGACATGCGTACCTTTGTTACTTTATGCTATGAATTACGACAACCCAGATAGGCGTCGAATTTTGTGAGTGGGCTATGAACATGGGCAATGACAATGAGTATTTTACAGCAGATTGGTCCAATGAGGCAACCTGTACAATCCATGGAACTATCAACCACCCCAACTGTGTGTGTACAGGACCGATGAAATCCCCCACATTGTGGTAGAGCAAGAAGTTAATCCTCCTGGGTTATCAGTGTGGTGCCTTATGTCTACCAGACGACTTGTCAGCTCACTCTTTTATGACACAATGGTGACTGGTAAGTTACTGTACCACGTTGCAGAAAAATATTGCGACTGCTGTTCACTACCTCTACCCAGATTATATTTTATCCAGTAGGAAGGCATATTTGCATTTCTAAGATTTTTCTCACCATCCCAAATCACCTCACAGTCCACGCTCCCACCACGATTTTTCTGCCTGAAACAGGTATGAACAAGGTAGAACGTGACATAATGCCACACCGAAGGTCCTAAAACTTTTGTATTAACCAACCACGCAGCACAAATAATAAATCTACAGGAACCATTTTTATATTCTAACCCCCACAGTAGTGCTGCCCTCATCCCTGCTGGCTCATTGCACCCCAAGAATTTTACTTTCTAGAATCTAAGCTGGCTACATACCATTTTTTAAGCATATAACAGGCTTTAAATGCTAAACAGCTCATGTAAGCTTCAGAATATATGTTTGGAATGGTCTTAAAGCAATTGTTTTGAATGAAGTTTCAACCACAGTGTGTGACGATTCATTCCACTAACTGGCATTTTAAGAGGCAAAATCACCCAAATCAGGTTTATGATGTTCAGTCATGACATCAGCTATTAGTAATCTTAAGGAGCAGCCGTACAAGAAAGCCATCGACGTAACAACACACCGGATTCTCACGCTACACGGACTACATAGATCAACAAGAAAAACCTACCCTAAATTCTCATCTGGAGCCTCTAATTCTGCCATAACCACCTCTATGAGCAACAACACTGCCTTGTCTCAATTCCTACTTATCAGTCCACGTGTGCATATAAAACAGTTGACCCCAATGTATAAAATAAAAGCAACGGCATGCATCACCAGCATGATTTGTACAAAGAATATATAAATCTACTTTAAAAAATGTAACCATAAAATAAAATACATTGCAAATTATAGAAGTAAACATTTTTTTTGGAAAGTGCCACAGTTCTCATCAGTCCAACAATTTGACTGCAAAAACTTAGACCTTGTACCTTATGAAAACTAGTTAAATTTGTCACTTCATGTACGTAATTTGTAGGTTAAAACAACAAACCAATATTACACTAAATAAATTTTCTTAATTCACATTTTCAGCCATAAAGACTAGCTTTATTGAAATAACCTATCCATCATTTTAAATATCTTTTCTCCACAGATGCTACATTTTGTGAAACATTTTGTTGCACTGGACCAATTTGTTCTTGTTTACGTGTTGTGGGTTTTGTTTGTTTAAGGCACACATACACTCTTTATATTTGTATTTTACTACTTGCACATTTCAACATTAACATTATGAAAGTGTAAAATTCTCATTTTGTAACATATTACCATATGAATTACTTACCAACAAGTTTAAATCACCATGTTTTCCAATAATATAAACAATAGCCATTTTAAGTTTTAAAATCTCATTTGATACTACCTAATGTTGTTTCGATTAGCCATTGATTCGGCACAAACTACCACAATTGATTGCCCGAACCAACTATGTTTTTATTACTTTACACTTGGATCTTTCACAATTTTTCCTTGTTTTCACCACGTATTAGTTTTTCACAATTTCAAAATAAAGTGAATTTAGTAAAAATTTTGTGATTTTGTGCCTCATCAAAAACAAGTGTCCCTATGAATAGTCTATTTTTCAAGCAAATTGTTTCATTGTGTACTGCATTTTAGGCAGATTTGTGACCCCATTTTCATGCTAACTTTGATGGGAATCTGTTCATATAAGTGGTTCTGAGGAATCATTTTAACTAACACACATACCTTTTGATCTAGTTTCATAAACGAAGTCTTATTTTGTAGCAAACATTTAACTAACTGTCTCGTCAGGCACTGCATTTTGTTCAGATTTATGGCCTAATTTTAGGTTAGTTTTGCTGTTAATCAGTGTTCACATCTCCATTTCAGAGAAAGTTCTTTACCAGAACATGGTGCCTTTTTAAATATTTGTGTTTCATTAATAAACAAGTTTTATTTCGTTAACAGTAAAATGCAGTCTCATCTGTTGCTGACTGAATGATTTGACGTTAATAGAAGCTGACATTTTTTGAGCCTGAAAAATATTAAGAGCTGATCAAGCTGCAAGCAAGGTATTCGGTTCAAGCTCAATTTCCAAGTACTCTCAGTCCTCTATATTTTGTATTTGTAGAAAATACTGTANAGCAAGGTATTCGGTTCAAGCTCAATTTCCAAGTACTCTCAGTCCTCTATATTTTGTATTTGTAGAAAATACTGTTTAACTATTGTAAAATTTTTACAAGTACTATTTACTCATATAAAAGTTTTTTGCACCACATTTTTTACATAATGTCACATTACAAATCATTATTTTAGTGTTTTTGGGGATGTACAAATAAAACTAAATCGCTTTTCAAAATGAGCAAGTCTCTTAGCTTACCAAGATTTTGACAGCAGTGGGCAACTTAACGTACTTATTTTAAATTAACAGTGCGCCATTAACAAAATCCTCTGTGCGCCATTAACAAAATCCTCTATCAGCTGATGTGTGAATGAAAATATTATATTGGCTATTCTGAATGGCCTGCGGACACAACGTTAGACGGGAAGAAAATGTGCAAATAACAAAGAGTTCCCAAGACTAATTAATATATTTTATTTTACGTGGTCAAAAAACAGCTTGTTAGTACCTACTACAAAATGGACCATGTTCAAAAGAAACGCAACTTAAAATGTTGTGAGTGTCTTGCATCATTTCCCCACTCCCCTTGCCACCCAATACATGCATGATTGATGTTAATTCCAATGGGCTACAGAACAGCTGAGATTTTTTGAAGGTCTTTTCAAATAATTTGACGAAATAGATTACGAACTTGCATAGTTTCGAGCCAGTAATAGGATAAAAGTGAACTTTNGAAGAAAATGTGCAAATAACAAAGAGTTCCCAAGACTAATTAATATATTTTATTTTACGTGGTCAAAAAACAGCTCGTTAGTACCTACTACAAAATGGACCATGTTCAAAAGAAACGCAACTTAAAATGTTGTGAGTGTCTTGCATCATTTCCCCACTCCCCTTGCCACCCAATACATGATTGATGTTAATTCCAATGGGCTACAGAACAGCTGAGATTTTTTGAAGCTCTTTTCAAATAATTTGACGAAATAGATTACGAACTTGCATAGTTTCGAGCCAGTAATAGGATAAAAGTGAACTTTNTCTTTTCAAATAATTTGACGAAATAGATTACGAACTTGCATAGTTTCGAGCCAGTAATAGGATAAAAGTGAACTTTTAAACATAAGTGATCAAGGGGCCAACTTTCTGGTACCTCTTGGCGAGCATGCTTGGCTTGCCACACTCCTTGAATATGTCATCTGTTAGCACGCTGCCCAGATTCTAGCAGCCACAAAAATTGCATTGTGTAAAGTAAATATACTAACAAATACCTAGAAAGATATTTTTCCACAAAATCTGTATAATTTTTTAAGTAACATTTCCATGTGCAGTGATTCTTCTTACTAGTACAGCGAAATCTCTTATTTATGTCCTCGCCATTTAAATTTTCCCGCGATTTGCACAATTTTTTTCAGGTCCCGTTTATGTTCCATAAGAAGTAATGAAACACTTTCCCTCAAATTGCATCACAAAATTTGTTATATTCCCGCTATTAACGCCCTGCAAAACACGTACAAACAGTTTATTTACATCTTTGATACTCCAGTCGTAGATAAACACAAGTTCGTAAACCTTCGTGCTGAAATTAATTTTTGAATTGCGTATGAAATGTTCAATGAAGTAACAGCTGGTAAATAAGTGCACGTGCGAACACTGCATTGTGTGCCTGGAACGTGCCGCCTCAAAGCAAGATGGCAGCCTGTGTATATGTATTTATCCCTCCACAAGAACGAGTGGTAACACTGCCACTGCTGTATCCACAACAAAACTGTGTGTTCTTAACCAGTGTCTTTTATTCTATGGAGATTTCCTACGATCAAGGTTAACGTGTTTCTAGCTTATGTCCGGTAAATAAATATGTCTGCAGTTTTATTTTAATTTAAACATAACATCTGATCTACTCTTTTTTTAATTTTATGAACATTTTTTTTGTGCAAGTAATGGAGAACGTGAAAGTGCGAAAACAATTTCAGTAGCAGATTAACTAAAAGTAATATTGAAGTTTGACAAGTGTGTGGATAAGTGTGAATACTTTATGAGTGATTTTTTTATTTTGTTTATATTAGTAGTTGATCNAAGTTTGACAAGTGTGTGGATAAGTGTGAATACTTTATGAGTGATTTTTTTATTTTGTTTATATTAGTAGTTGATTATGCTTTATTTATTTTGACGAAATCTGATGTAATTTTTATGTGCGAGTTGACAATAGGACTTTTTTTTTTTTACTTAATTTAAGTTAAAATCTGGCATAATTGTTTTTGTGTGTGGGTTGAAGATTGATGTTATATGGTATTTGTAATTTGTTTTAAATCTTTTGAAACTGGAAAGGGTTTAATTTTGTATCCTTGAAAAGTGTAAATAAGGGGTTTCGCTGTAATTTCTATTTGGCCTATAATTGTTACACATACCTGCATGGCATGCTATGTTCTGACATGGCTTTCCATCCTGCAAACCCATCTACATGGTATGTTTTGTTACAGTACTGTATTAATAAAACTAAGAAAGTGGGACACGAGTTGTTAGTTACTAAGCAATTCTTCTACACCATATTTTTCAAACATTGACTGTTTTGTATCAGTAAAGCAGTGACGCATTCTGCGTCCCTATATTTTATTCGTCAGAACACACGCTCTGGCGAAGCTCGCAGCCGGACGACCGCAATAAGGATTAAGGGTTTTGTGGACGTGCCGGCAGAGTGACGCCAGGAGCCTCGCAGCTGCAAAGGCGCGCTACCAAAGGTTTCTGCACGTGCAACTGTTCCTGCACGTTCAGACGACATCCGGAGACAACGGAAGGCACCAGGGTGCGGACACAATTGCATTTTGCAGCTGCCCAAGGGACACCGAGATCCCACCACCAGCTGCGTCTATTCCGGGCTTCTACCGCAATAAACCATGAGAGCATTTAGCGGACGTGCGTGCAGAACGGGACAATAAACTTCCAGGCCAGAACCAAGGGACGACGCCACGCCGGCTGCGGACCACACGAGCAGCGGCCACGTGTTTTATGACCCAGGGGGACGACAAGCACCCCGGACACGTGCAGAGATGGGGCAAGTCGAATATGGTGATCAAGCCTACATAACCACGAGGAGCAGGACCAAGCGGGGCAGTCGGCCGACGGAAACGGAAGAGGACGGAGCGAATCCGCGAGCAGACGTCGACGGCAGCCGGCCGTCGTCAGGCGCAGAGTACTGCGTGGACCCGGGAAGAAGGAACTTCGAAGCCAGGCGCCGAGACGCCCACCAAGTTCGAGAGCAGTTCCAAGCCGCCAGCCGAGGGAATACAGCGCTGCAGTGTCAGATAAGTAGTTCTACACCAAGTGTGAAGAATCTTCCCCCCCCCCCACGACGCAAAATCGTCGCGCCAAGTATCACGTAATCTACGTACAGAAAAGGGAGGGAGTTTGTCTCGTGAGTTCATGTACCAGTTAACCTGTCCAAGCAACAATAAAACTCGATTATGTGAACACACGAATAAAGTGTATGTTATTAGTGAATTGGACCTAGAGACAACAGTGTCGACGTATTCCTACACCCTATCACTGAGGGCTAGCATCATGTGCTGGCGCCTCACACCGCAGAGCAGAATCAATACCTACTTCCAAACTTCAGCATTTGGCAGGTATCAGCAGAATAACTGCTTTGCAAAAGTCATTGGCAGATAAACTCTTNCTACTTCCAAACTTCAGCATTTGGCAGGTATCAGCAGAATAACTGCTTTGCAAAAGTCATTGGCAGATAAACTCTTCATTCTCTGGCAAGTTTCCCAATTTCTTTATATATCCAGGCTTGGCATATTTGTTGCAACGTCCAAACTGCTAGGCCTAGTGCATGATTACAATTACAATCTCAAAAATGTTAACCCAAATTTGCCATCTNTACAATCTCAAAAATGTTAACCCAAATTTGCCATCTGTAATAAATTTAAACCTTGGTGAAAAATATTTTATTTTATGCACGGTTGTCTATTTTTACTGACAAGTTTTGAGACATAAATACCCTAAAATTTGTTTAGCAGTACAACAGCAAGTGGATTAGCTGATCACATCTAAACAAAATATACAGCCGCCTCTTGGCCCACCGGTTGATGCCAAAAGAATACATAAACTAAAACTACATATTGGTACTACTTTCGCCAAAGTGTCAAATTCTTCGAGTTACGAGTTATTTTGAAGACATTTTTAAAATCTCACTGAAATGTTTCCACCAATTGAAAAATTGCCAAAATTTAGGGTATTTTTTTTTGTTTGTAGCAGACAATGATTTTTGTGAACTAAATTTTGCCAAGCATGCCTTAAAATTAATTAGNGGTATTTTTTTTTGTTTGTAGCAGACAATGATTTTTGTGAACTAAATTTTGCCAAGCATGCCTTAAAATTAATTAGGACACGACCTTTCAGTCACCATCATAACATTTTCCTTAATTTTTTTTATTTGATTTGTACGTCTCAAAAACATTAATACTGTGGTTTTGATATGCAAGGAAAAGAATATTTACAAAAATTTCAAGTTGAACCAAAAATAAAATAATGAACTTTTGGTGTTCAGTACATTTCAATAAGTTTGTAATAATTTTTGCAAAATGCATTCGTACAATTGTTACCAAATAAAATGCACAGCCTCATTTTTGCAACAGCTGCCGTTAAACTTGCTGAGCATTTCTGGAAGCTCTGTTTAGCCTCTCCCATCTGCTCCGGGTATCCTTGCATGCCACATGTGAAGGCACACATACCAGCCATATGTTGAGCCAAGTCACAATATTTAGTTAACGGTTTATTTGCTGAGGGTTGGAGGTAAACTTGCACCGCACTTTTATTAAATGCAAATGTTTTAGAGCCCTCTGCCAATATAAAATTACTTGCATTTAAATGGTCATGGCAGTTTACACAAAACCTAACATACTAGATTTAAATAAAAAATAAAATTAGTAGGCAGGCGAGACATTGTTGCCATGTCTGCTGTAGTATTACCTCAAACACCTCATTTTTTTTATTTATAAATACGTGTATACCAACCACTGTAAGCCTTTTTACAAGACAACGGGGTAGGTGAATAGGGTAATTGTGAATCCTTTTCAGCCAAGACAGCACTATATATATATATATATATATATATTACACATATCAAAAAATTTAAGTGAATCAAATGTATAAAATATTACAAACTCCTATGTCTTTTAACACCATATTTTAATATAAACCACACAATGATAATTTGGTTACTTTTTTATTTGTATTTATAATTACTCCGATGAAAAGTAAAAAGGAATAATATTCAGATAATTTTAAATCTGAATTAAAGATATCTTACTCTCAAAATTTTTCTTAAAGATCTTTAGACAAAGAGTGCCACGTTCTTGTTATTTTTTTAAACAGAAAATGGGTAAAACTGTCCAAAAATTGAATATATTTTTGTGTACACAAAAAAAGGAACACTTTTTTTGAGCACACAAAAACCCTGCAAAATATAAATATTTTTTAATATTTAGAAATGTGTAAGTTTCTAAAAGTAACATAGTTAGCTTTTTTTTTTTAATATTTAATGAATGAATAATAATTTTGTGGTAAGCAAAATAAGACAAGGGTTTCTATACTTTCAGAACAATACTGTATATTCACAATCCCACCATTATTCTGTTCACAACCACCCATAATAATCAAAACACACTAAGTTTTATGAATTTGGGTTTTCACAGTTAATTAAAACATTTTAAGAACAATAAACAAAAGATGAATTCGNTTTATTTATAAATACGTGTATACCAACCACTGTAAGCCTTTTTACAAGACAACGGGGTAGGTGAATAGGGTAATTATGAATCCTTTTCAGCCAAGACAGCACTATATATATATATATATATATATATATATTACACATATCAAAAAATTTAAAAGTGAATCAAATGTATAAAATATTACAAACTCCTATGTCTTTTAAGACCATATTTTAATATAAACCACACAATGATAATTTGGTTACTTTTTTATTTGTATTTATAATTACTCCGATGAAAAGTAAAAAGGAATAATATTCAGATAATTTTAAATCTGAATTAAAGATATCTTACTCTCAAAATTTTTCTTAAAGATCTTTAGACAAAGAGTGCCACGTTCTTGTTATTTTTTTAAACAGAAAATGGGTAAAACTGTCCAAAAATTGAATATATTTTTGTGTACACAAAAAAAGAACACTTTTTTTGAGCACACAAAAACCCTGCAAAATATAAATATTTTTTAATATTTAGAAATGTGTAAGTTTCTAAAAGTAACATAGTTAGCTTTTTTTTTTTTAATATTTAATGAATGAATAATAATTTTGTGGTAAGCAAAATAAGACAAGGGTTTCTATACTTTCAGAACAATACTGTATATTCACAATCCCACCATTATTCTGTTCACAACCACCCATAATAATCAAATCACACTAAGTTTTATGAATTTGGGTTTTCACAGTTAATTAAAACATTTTAAGAACAATAAACAAAAGATGAATTCGNCACACTAAGTTTTATGAATTTGGGTTTTCACAGTTAATTAAAACATTTTAAGAACAATAAACAAAAGATGAATTCGTTTTTTAAAATAAAGATCCACGAGTGAAAAACAAAACACTGTAAATCAACCAATGTAATGGAAAATTCCTAGATTACAAACTCAATTCATGCAAAAAAATTTAATTAAGACTTTTATTTGTAAAAATTAAATATGGCACTGGAATCTTTCAATTTTGAACTAGCAATATACTGTTATGCAGTGATTCCTGTACTGGGCGTAGGCAACATTTTACCTGGTTATATGTGGTCCTTGAACCTCCCATCCCTCAGGCAGACCTGCTCGCTGCTATGTCGCCCAGTGGCCAGGGGAAAGATTTGACAGCTGACCTGGCTAGTGCCACAGCCCCTCCTACCCCCTGCCGGACGAGTCTATGACTTGAAGAATATGAACAAGAAACTTCTGGTAATCTCTTTCCTCAGCACAACCCGACGTGTTAAGAACTTTCTGGGCTAAGGTTAATGACACTATNGCCGGACGAGTCTATGACTTGAAGAATATGAACAAGAAACTTCTGGTAATCTCTTTCCTCAGCACAACCCGACGTGTTAAGAACTTTCTGGGCTAAGGTTAATGACACTATAAATACCCCTGCAGCTGGAGAGCAGACAGTCTTTGTGATAGCCATCTGGTTAGGAGTGGTAATCCGGCAAAGCTAGGTGCAGTGCAGGACATCAGAGGAGAGGATGGACTACGGCAGAGGGTGCAAGACGACTGCAAATGAGTGTGTGCAATGTGGATGGATGAGAGGGTGTGGTACCAGACAAGTAGAGGGCTACTGTGCATGGAGGCGCTCTGGATTGGTGGAATCTGGACTGAATTAAGATGGGAATGTATGAATGTGTGATATGGACTTTATTGAAAATATTGGAACTGTCAAACATGGACATATGATTTGGTAAATTATTTGTTTATTTGACTAATTGTAGTTATTTGATTGCATTTATTTCTTTTAGGTGATTGTGAATTGAACTGATTAAATTTATTAATTGTAAATAGCAAGTGAGAGAGATATTTTGAGATTTTAAGTCTATAGTATTTTCTTTGTAGTGGTTGTAAGTATATTGGGAAATTATTGACTCTTATTTAATTAAGACCAACATCCCTTAAGNGTATTTTCTTTGTAGTGGTTGTAAGTATATTGGGAAATTATTGACTCTTATTTAATTAAGACCAACATCCCTTAAGAACCTGGCTAAGATCACTGACAGATAAACAGTGGCCTAAAATAGGAATCCTCAAATTTCAATAAGTTATTATANAAGAACCTGGCTAAGATCACTGACAGATAAACAGTGGCCTAAAATAGGAATCCTCAAATTTCAATAAGTTATTATAAAATGAGTTTTGTATTTACAAAGATATACATAAACATCCACATATTTACAATTACCCTAACTGAGCTTACCACCAGGCAAGGGTTTAATCCCAACCAACACAATGAAAACCGCCTTTACAGATAATGAAGAGGGCATGAATGTTGGAGGTACTCACTTTCTAACTTGGTGAAAGTGGAGGGACTAGAGTCGATAAGTGCAAGCTGGAAATGCTTCAAAGCAGACTCCCAGTCACTGTTCACTTTGAATATCAACCCTAGTCTCAGGTGAACTTCATTGGCTCTGGAGAAACCAGGATCTACGTACAGCACCTGCCGGAAGGCTTTCACTGCCCTGAAACAGGCAAGAGAAAAATTCATCAACCACATGTACCATCTGACAATGGTAACTGCCAGAGCTATGTCATGCAACACATTCCTCTACTTCAGAAAAAAGAGGAATGAATACTAATGCAAACACACACACTTCAAGTGTTTACTAATTACCAAACTTGGCTAAGGCTATGGCCAGAAAGTCACCCAAATATGGCTGGTGAAATATTCTGAACCACATCTTACAGCCAGAGTTAACTACAGCTCACCCTACAGCACAATAAAGTTATGGGCTTTCATGTTAAAATTTTCTAAATTTTTGGCATAAGACNTAACTACAGCTCACCCTACAGCACAATAAAGTTATGGGCTTTCATGTTAAAATTTTCTAAATTTTTGGCATAAGACATTTGTTTTATACAAAATAATACAGTCTGGAAAAATATGACAATGGAAGAATAGTAATTTTAATCAAGAACTAAACAAGTTGGAGGAATAAATTTCAAGTCAAAATAGCTAGTTGAATTGTTACAGCAAGTGGGCAAATGTCATTTCAAGTTGCTACATGCCATTTCTACAACTTCTATAAAAAATTAAGTTGAAACCATACCAGAGTTAAATAACTATTTGGAACTCCCACAAATTAAAAATTTCCGTTTCAATCCTCATGTTTACCCTAAAAACACGCTCAACGCTATTTTCTAAATGATAAGAGTATTTTTACGAGGTATTTAATAATGTGCCACAAAAACACAGGAAAATATTTTGGCTTTCAAATAATTAAACAANGAGTATTTTTACGAGGTATTTAATAATGTGCCACAAAAACACAGGAAAATATTTTGGCTTTCAAATAATTAAACAACTGTCAGTGTGTGGAGAATATGTCTCCCACTAGATCCTGGCTACGTATATACCGGGTGGCATGGTACACTCGTGCCACATGTCCAGCTTGATTGCCTACTGCACCCATGGCCTTTGCCATGTCCTAATACTCCTCATGTGTGAAATCTATGACCAGTTCGCCAATACTGCTTTCTTCCACATTAACACTGCCTCATCACCTACATTATAGCATTCCCACACTGACACTCATCCCATTAACACACATCGTACTCATTCCAGATATTGCCAGTTTTCTCAAACTAAGCTTCAAATGCAATTTCATCTGAAGGTATTTTCACCTTACATTTTGCCATAGATCATATGCTGCATTCTGTATTAACGAGTTCCCACCCAACTGATATAGTGCACTCTTTGCCTATACTTAGCCACCATCTACTGCTCGACAGTGCTGCTGCACATTAAGGCAAAATACCGGGCCTTCTGTATATCAGCAATCTTACCTAACGTTTCGCGTGGCATTAGTATTAACTGGTATACTTCATTTCATATAAGTTTGGCCAGATTCTGACAGTAAGTGGCAACTTGATGTATATGAAACTTTGTTTCACGGTAAATGTTTTAGGACATAGTCGACTACGTGCAATGAACAAAAGTTAATATTACGTTAGTTATTCTGAGTGCACTGCCGACGCACATTAGACCAGCCAAAAATACGCGATAAAGAGTTCCTAGAATAATTAATACATTTTATTTTACGTGGTCACAAAATAGTGGTTGTTAGTGTTACAAACTAAACTTTGTGCTAAAGTAGAAATGTATAGGTGTTCAAAATGAAAGGCACATTAAAACGATCTGTATCAAAAAGAACTCAATCAAAATCTTTTTTCACATCTCACCCCTCTCCAACCCCGCTTTCATTATGTGCTTGATATTAATTCCAAAACCGTACAGAAATATTGCATAATATTGTTGAATTATTTTTTCTAATAATTTTATGAAATATATTTCAAATTTGCATCGTTCCGAGCCAGTAATAGAATAACAGTCAACTTTAGAAAGACACACTCTATTGGGCAAAGTAAGCTGCTCAGACCTCGCTCCGGACATGTAGTGAATGCCATCTATAGGATTTTTGCCGAAGCATTACCAACCAGAAAAAATAGTGTTCGTGTGCGATATATATAAATTTACGAACAGATACCAATAGTTTTATTTTTTGTGAGCTCTGCATAATTTTTAAAGTAACATATATTTCGTGTACAGTGATTTTGAGTACTAGTAATTTCTATTCGGCAGGTAATCATTAGTCTACGTAAATTATACGCCATTTTGTTCTCCAAACATCCATTCCCTTGTTTCCAAAGAAAGTGAAACACACGTGAATAGTTTTTAAGCAATTCTAACGTTATTCCAAGTCACATATTTCCAACTCTGATATATTAGATATATTGTCCAATATGTGATGATAGCTACAACTACCGTTTCGCAAATGCTATCCCAAATTCACTGTCTCGGACAAATTATAAAAGTTAGAAAATATTACATTTTTTGCAAGGTTTTATATTTTTACTTTTATAACCTACTAATTTTTTTAGACAGATGTCAGTCTAAGATATCTTAAAATTTGTTTAGCATAACATTTTTCTGTAGTTACTAAATTTTAAATTAATTATTTATATTTTTCCCCTTCAACATAACAATTTACTGATTAATGATTTATGTACACATTATTTTTACTACAATCACAGCTACGTATTTCTGAGTAGCAAGTTTGCCTAAAAGTCCCACAAACAGTACATTGAAAAGGGGATCGGCTGATAATGACAGCATTAAAATAAACATCGTTGACATGTGGCTGATCAGCTGATGGCAGAAGGATACATAGTCAGATGTAAACAGTGGCGCTACTTTCGCAGACCTGTCAGAATCAGGCCAACTTACATGGTACAGAGTATATGCAGGGGATAAGTAGGTTGACTTTTGTAATCAGAAGTNTTACATGGTACAGAGTATATGCAGGGGATAAGTAGGTTGACTTTTGTAATCAGAAGTGTAAAAAGCATACTAATATAATGCATGTGTGTGAAGGCACAATTGTTTGTGTCCTCTGACCATTCAACATTAACACTGCCACATCAATAAAAAAAAAGTTTGCACATTTCACTGCTCTTTATGGCTATAGGAAAGCCTTGCTCTGTGAAGATTACCAAAATATAACATACAGATATGAATTTGACCTACTGTACTTATATTTTGATGGTGTTTGTTATAATGGCCATTTAACAGAATTAACAGAATCATTACATACAAAAATAATAGTTAATACACATAGTACAGTATTTGTATAAACATTTTTTACTGTCTTTCAAATAATGTATAGAAATCACACAATCAGTAGACCCTACCAAAATATGCAAAAATTGTTTAAAAATAATAATTATTACAAATTTGTAAGTACATTAGAAATCTAAATTAAAAAAACTTAATTTTAAAAGAATTTCATTATTTCAAAAACTTTTGTCAGAAAAAATGTTAAACGTTTTGTACTTCAAGATTGGCCTACATAAAAGTAAACACAAGGAGTAATATTTTAATTTTAAGACCTTTTCGGCATACTTACCGGTTTTTTTTTTTGCTTCTAAGACAAATTTTGAAAGTTGGCAGTTTTCGTATGAAAAACTACTGACCATATCAACTATTGCTGTAGGCCTATATGATAAAATTTCCAACATTCAAATACCTCAACAATACATCTTAACCCCACCAAAATACATTATTGACTTCAAATTCTTAAGTATGGATTTTATGATTTGGTAATTTGTACACTGTAAGATCTTTCCAATGTCCTTAAAATTACAGTTGTTCATAGACAACTCCAGTCAAACTCTTATACAGAGTTACGTAACTAGTAGCACCTGTCTGAGGGCTAACTACAAGCAACCCTCTGCTTCATACACTGGGTAGTTACAATCTACACAGACTGCAGACAAAAAGATTATGTAACATATAAAGTTATTACACAGTTTCACTCTACTGCCACCACTTAAAAATTTTGAATTTTGGGTAATTATCCAGAGTAGCGGCTTTTCTGTAAAAAAAAAAAAAAAAAAACCCTGAAAAGTGGTTCATTACCACTCTACTAATTATGCAGAACACTTATATACTCGGGCATTAACGTCCGACTAATTTCATAATGTGTGCCCACCTAAGCTAACGGAACCTAAACGCACAATGGGTGAATCACTATTTTACATTTTTAAACTAACTTAGAATTGTTGGGTTTTAAACTAACCTACGATTGTAGGGTGTAAATCTAACCTACGATTTTAGGGATTTAAAGGAACCGTAAAACACACAGAAAGAATATGAATTTACTCAACTAGGTAAGCAGCGGGTACAATTCCTCTGTCCACGACCCATTCAACTGTCGTGCATCTGACCTCAATCCACAAAACAATCCAAGTAACACCCGCCACATAGGCGAATATTACACACAGAAGCACTCGTTCTTGCACCCTCCAATCTTAAATCACAAGCCTTCGCACGTCACAACTCACAGCCACAAAAACACATCCGCACTGCGTCGCGTCTCAACTTAAACTAATGGCATCTCAATTTCCACGTAAAGCTCTGTGATGATGGCGTCTACACACCCCACAGCCAATAAGGTGATGGCATCATAATGCGCATTTGTTCACATTAATAATGCATTACTTCACCAAAAATCATGGCATCAGACATAAACAAAGCGGCGAACTGCTCGTACTTTTAACTATTTTATTTAATACGTTCTACTTATTTTAACACATTACGCCCTCCTGAATATTAACAAGGTAAGCTGTGCAAAACCCATTAATGCTACTTTTATAGGTCTAGGACATTTCCTTCAGAAAAGCCGCTACTCTGGATAGTTACAGAATTTTGTTTCAAACAGTGCTTAAGTAATGTGCAAAAACAATTAACCATAAACAAACACAACTTAAAATTGTATCAATTAAGGGTATTTAATATTTTCTGTAAACTACATGTACTGTTTAATAGAAGGTAAGAATTTGCTACAACTTTCATAAAAATTTTGAGTGCGTCAGATAAACATTGCAGAAATTTTGACTCTTGTTTGGGCCCTTGTTCACTTCATGCACTTTACTTTTAGTTCAGCAGTAAGCAAAAATAAAAGCAAGGTGACTTACACTTGTAGGGTAACAAAGGGAGTTAAAAACCTACTCACACTTAGGCCTATCAAATAAGCGTTCCACAGTGGAGATAAAGAAGCCATACTGTTTTTGAAAGATTGTAAGAACAGTTATGTAAGTGGATAATTTTGCCCTCTACGGTGGTACGAGAATTTGATAGGTCCGCAAGACTNGATTGTAAGAACAGTTATGTAAGTGGATAATTTTGCCCTCTACGGTGGTACGAGAATTTGATAGGTCCGCAAGACCTGAACTGAATCACTCCTAATTTTACATCACATTTTGAGTTTCCAATATCATATCATAGCACAACTTCCACATAATTTCCTTATGAAAAAAAAAAATTTGTGAACATGCTCTACTGATGACCTATCTCCACTATAATCCATTCACGGTTACTTCCAACTTTCCTGAAGCCCTACTAAAGTTCTACTGCCAGGATATTCCTCCGCTACATGCAAATTAAGCTAAAGTATAGAAAATTACACCAAAGGGACACCGTACCGAAATCGTGCGAACTCAGTGTAATATTATTTTGAATAAGAACTACTTCTTACTAGGCGTTAACACCTATTTTCTGTTTTTATTAATACCAATTATAAANCCGAAATCGTGCGAACTCAGTGTAATATTATTTTGAATAAGAACTACTTCTTACTAGGCGTTAACACCTATTTTCTCAGTTTTTATTAATACCAATTATATATGAATTATAATTTATATATAGAATATTAGTAAAGTTCATTTAATTAACAATAAGATAAAGTATAAAACACTTGTAATATGCTACATATTTAGAAAACAACCAAACACGTTATACATAGAGTGATTTTTCAAAGGTTTGATTCAAAAAGTGTGAAGAAACCACGAATAGACTACAGAATAGGCCCACTATTGCCAAATTCAATATGTAGTCAATGACATGGTATAGCACGTGAATCTCAAATTTTATTCAAAAACCAACCAACATCCCACATTTTGTGATGGCACCACCAACTAGAAACAATCTCAATAAAAACACTTCCTTGTTTGGCTCCTATAAATGGTCAAAAATACACAATACTACAGCCAGGGATTATACAAAAAGTTCCATATAAAGTAATGAGTTGTGACACTTCGAAACTAGTAACTTATAAGCTTTTCACTGTTATTAGAACAGTTTTGAAATCAACCTTTGAAAAATGTTACTGCCCATTTATGCATAAATTTTAACGGGACACTAACTGGCAAGCAGTAAAGTTAGTAACTATGAGAAGTAAGTCCATGCCTTAACTTAGAATTAATAGTGTTAGGTAAACATCTGTTAATACCGAAATGATTTCTTTTGCTTTGTTCTTTTAATGCATGTAAATAGGCCTATTATTAACCAGCAAATTTACAAAACATTCTTTTAATAATTTCACAGTTTCACTTGACTGAAGCATGAATAAAGTGAAGAGGCCCACTGTAATGATACTTTGATGTTTGTGTGAAAGAATACACAATGTGCATACACGTAAATAAATATTTTAATCATTTTAAGTATTCTACTCTCACGACTAAGTACAATTTTATTAATTTTTATAATATTCTGTGGATCCCATACNTAATCATTTTAAGTATTCTACTCTCACGACTAAGTACAATTTTATTAATTTTTATAATATTCTGTGGATCCCATACGTGAGAATCTCAGGTGATATAGAATACATACAGAACATTCACAGTACAATACAATAACCAAAACATACAAAAATTATAACAAAACAAATACAACAACACATGCACATAATACAAATTCACANACAATACAATAACCAAAACATACAAAAATTATAACAAAACAAATACAACAACACATGCACATAATACAAATTCACAATTTGATTATATTACAAGATAGATGCAAATATAAACTTACAATAAAAAGGTAAAATCTTTATTCCTTAAAAAATGCACTTATTAATGTAATCAAGAGTATAAATATTCATCTAAAGAATAAAAAGAATTAGCAAGCTGACACGACCTATGCTGAGATAATAATATTCTGTTTATGGAATGTTTATAAGGGCGTCAGCCGCTCAGTGTTGCCTCGAAGCGACACGAGACTCTCTCAGGGGTANTCTGTTTATGGAATGTTTATAAGGGCGTCAGCCGCTCAGTGTTGCCTCGAAGCGACACGAGACTCTCTCAGGGGTATTCGGCCGTGACTAACCCAGCCCTATAACTCACGTCTCATTCATGGTGGTCAACGAAACTGTTAGCAGTTCTGTGCGCCCTGCGATTATTATACCATCAGACAGTTAACACTTGATTACATAAATGCTTCATTGCACAAACGCTTGATTGCACAAACGCTTGATTGCACAAACGCTTGATTGCACAAACACTTGATTGCACAAACACTTGGAGACATGCACTTTACCGGAGGAGACAGGGTCCTAGAATGACCTTGAAGCGGTCAGGTAATGAAATGATGGAGACGAGTCACACATTCTGTGTACGTAAAAGTTTTTATTTACAAAGTTCTTTATACAGATATGCTTATACTCCACGTTACTGAAGTAGACACGGTGCACAAAGCTCCGCCGTTGAGCTAACGACTAACTGCCATCAAGGGCTGAAACTAATATTGCTCTCCGGTCCGAGTCGTAAGAGCGGTGGGCACAACTCGGGGCTAGAAATGAAGGTTTAAGTAATTAATTAACTATTGCGAGCTAAATCAGTTAAACAAAAGACGTACCCCGAGCGGCATGATGCCGACCTCACCTGTAAGACTGCTGATAACTACTGAAAATCATGGAGTCACCCGATCGGGCTCTTCACGATCGGGTGGCACGTAAAATGTGGAGCATAAATAAAGTGGCACTTAAAACTTATAACTAAGACACAACTGACATATTACATTGTACACATTACAGTGAAATCCCTCTTTATTTATGGAAGTGTCTGTGTACCAGATGGGTGCACTCAAAAAAGGTGATTTAAAAAAAGGTTTGATGAGTGTTTTGATGGTTCCAGAAATTATGTAATTTTATTTGTAGCACGTCTGGCCTATTGCTGTTGATTTATAACCATTTCTATGGATTCGCCATGGACTACTATAAAAGTCTCATCTGCAAAGAGAATGGCGTTAGCGTGAGATTGAATTGTTTTTGGTAAATTATTAATGAAAGAAAAAACTAAAGTGGAATAAGAAGACAGCCTTGTGGGACACCATGTAACAGTTTTTCTTTTTGATATCTATTACTAAGATAGGATTTTTAATAGATTTAAGAGATTGTTCCTCACACTATAGAACTTAAGCATTTTTAAAAGTATTTTGTGGTTGACAGCCAAATGCTTTGGCTAAATCATTAAAAATGGCAGTAACCTGTTCCTTGCTGTTGAAGGCTTAAAGTATTTCATGGGTAAGTCGAAAAATAGCTTTATCTGTAGAGGAATCTTTTTGAAAACCAAACTGTGCAGAAGTCTATATGCTATGCTTCATTATGTGATTATATGTGCTCATAAATTCCTTTTTCTACGACTGTAGAATAAGTTGATAGGACAGAGATTGGTCTGTAATTAATCACTTTACATTTATCACCTTTTGAATCACTGTGGCATACTTTAATCTGTCGGGGAAGATACCAGTCTGTAAAATTTTATTACAAACTTGACTTGGAGGTATGCATAGTTCATCTGCACAAAATTTCACAACTGTACTGCTTAGTCCATCATAACCATGAGAATTTTTGGTTATTAAATTATTTATTATAATTTTTATGTCATGTAGAGTTCACAATGAGAAACTCATTAAATTGAAAATTTGTGTTAGATGATGCATTTAAGAAAAACCATCGTTCAGACTGCAATAGTTGCATTAAAAAGAATATATTTTCGTAAGTCAAACATCTGTATTTATGGATAAAAGCAGCTGTTTCAGTATTTCCGTTGTTTATTTCTTCCGAGCACCATGTGTTAACTGAGCATAGTGATAAGATAACGCATTAACAAGTGGAACTGTTTTATACAATTGGGTAGAAGCCTTGTCAACAAAAAAAAAAAACCATGCTACAAGAGTCTGCTTGTATTCGTATTGGAAAATTAGTGACAGACCAAATTATGGGATTCCATGGCATCATCTAACCTTATCCTGTAAGCACTATTTGCTAAATAGTCAACATTCAGGTCACCAGATAATATGATTCTTAAATTAGGCTTAAATAATTCCTTTAAGAGACAGTCAAGATACAATACAAAGTTCATAAAATTACTAGCCAGAGTTCTGTACACTGTCATGATAAAAGTTAGGTTATTTAGTACAACACACACAACACTTAAAATCAAAATCAATACAATATATTTCTACATTAATACATTGAAATTGAACATATTCTCTAACAAAAATACATACATCTTTTATTTATTTTACTCCATAAAACCCTAATACAAACCTTACTGGGTTAAGGACGTAGAGCACGTCAACAAAGATGTACAAATAATAACATGCAGTAACAATATAAATTTAAGTGTACAAACACACATATATACACAAATGAAATATTCGTAAATGTACAAACATAAATACACAATACTATAAAATAGTAATACAAGTATTCAAAATGAAAGACTACAACAATATAACAAAACATTACAAGTGTAACATGTAATTCTATATAAACTGTTTTGCACAATTATGTTAATTCCATATTAAATAATTATTCTAAAGAATAAAATGAGTGCTCCTTTAAGAAAGTTTTTATGTTATTTTTAGATAACACAGTAATTTATTAAATAAAGAAATACATGAAGATTCTGGGCACTCTTGTATAATGAGAATGAATTAAATCATTTTTAGGGAAAATAAGACTGTTATTGGTGACAAAAATCAGGTATATATACTGAGATATGAATGTAAGTATACCAATTTATTTCCAATGGCGGCTACACGTCTCGCATGGTTTTAATCCAGTTAATATCCTAATAACTTTCTTTTGAATTAAAAATATTTTGCTGCTGTTTGCTGCCATAGCCCAATACATTATGCCTTAGGACATCAATGCATGGGATTAAGCAAAATAAACTTGTTTAATTATAGCAGGTGATAATATTGAGGCCAAGTGGCGAATAGTGAAACAGGCAGTGCTTAGATTCTTTGAAAGATTACTGATATGCTCTTTCCAATTGAGAGAATTGTCTAGACAAACACCTAAAATTTTTGTTATATTACAATTTTTAATCTCATGTGCATCACTGCCAGTTTTGAGCAAGTAATAGTGTTTATTTGTAGTATGAAATTTTAGGAGGGTTGTTTTGTTTGTATTTAGGGAGAGTTTGTTTGCTGAAAACCATTCAGATAACTCAATAAAAACCTTATTACACATGTCTGATAGTTCATTTACATTTCTGCTATTTAATAAGATGGTTGTATCATCAGTAAAAAGACAAGTTCTTGCTTCAGAGGATAGAATTGGAGGTAAGTCATTAATAAAGATGAGAAAAATAAGGGGCCCGGGAAGAGCCCCGAGGAACTCCACTTTCAACATGCCCAACATCTGAGAATATGGAAGTCCCATTGCTGTCAATAATGCTCACTTTTTGGTATATGTTTGATAAATGCGAGGAAATCCCATTGTAAATATTGTTAGTGATACCATAATATTTCAATTTGTCCAAAAGTACGTCATGGTTAATACAGTCAAAAACTTTTGACAAATCACAGAATATTCCAATTACATAATTTCTATTGTTCAATTGTTTCAGAATGTGAGTTGTCAAATCAAATACAGCATGACTAGTAGGTAGCCCTGATCTAAAACCATACTGTATACTGGTTAGGATGATTTTATCCTCCAGGTGTGCTTTTATACCAAATTTTAGAAAAAATTGGTATTAATGCAGTTGGTCTATAATTGCCAACAAGATTTTTTTTAACAGTGGCTTTATTAATGCAAATTTTAACCAATCAGATTTCATTGAAAAGTTAAAAATATAACTGAGTGTATAAATATATTATTAAATTAATTTGCTACTAATTTCGTCAAAGCCATGTGAAGATTTGGTAAGAAGGGAGTTCGTTATTTTACATATTTCTGCGGGTGTAATTTTAGCAACAATTACTGGGATAAGGGTGAGGATGAGCTTTGGTTAAATATATTAAAGGATTTTTTGAGGATGAAATTTTAGTTAACAAAGAATTTGCTACTGAAAGAAAGTGTTTATTAAAAATATTAGCAACCCAGAGGGGTCATCTGTCTCTACACCATTTACTTTGATTGTGATTCTGGAGTCAGGTTTATTTATTTTTTCAGAATGTTGTTTGATGATATTCCAGGAAACCTTTATCTTGTTATCTTAAGATTCGATAAATCTATCATGATGCATTTGCTTTGCTGTTATGATAACCGTTTTTAAAATTTTTTAAATAATTTATTAATTTAGCTTAGTGTCATTACTATTCCTACATTCTTTATAAAGCACATATTTCACTTTATATTAGGTTTTTATGCCACTGGTTATCCAGCGCTTATCTATTGACTGGGATTTATTAACAGAAATTTTTCGAAAGCAGGATTAAAAAATTCTGCAGATAGTACTGTGAAATAAATTCAATTTTAAGTTAGTATTTGTACAGTGATACACTTCTAGCCACGCCATTTTTATTTAATGACTCTTTAAATTCATTTACTGATTGATCATTAATGATTCTCTTTCTTGTAGTTGAAATACTGAAATGAATTACTGACTCCTGGAGTTGTAAAAGTCGTGCGTCATGATCAGAAAGAGCATTGTAGAGGGGCATGACTTCATAAGAATGTGTGGTTACTTTGTTTATAATTACATAATCTAGAGTTGTTTAACAATCGTTAGCAATTCTAGTAGGAAAATTTACAGTTTGCAATTTACAGTGTTCTCAGCAAGTACAATAAATGGTGAAGCTGTAGGCTCCCCCATAATAAATTTACATTAAAATCACAATAAATGATTATTTCAGTATCATTTTTAAAAAACTTGGTAAGTATAATTTCAAAATATTATAAAAAAAAATTTTAATCTCCAGAAGATGACTTATAAACAGTCAGAAGTATAATTTTCTTTCCTGATAATAACATGGATCCTGCTGCACACTCAAAATCCCTTTCCAGCACAAATTTGACAAATCTAGTTCTTCAAATTCCAAATTACTTTTCATGTATTTACATTTACAGAATTTTCATATTAATACGTAGCCAGGAATACAAATGCTTGGCATCTCCTCATTTTTCAAATGATGTTAAGTGAGACATATTGTAATGACGTAGTATTATTAATTTTTGGGATACGTGGTTCATTTTCTTTCGCTATGCAAGGCATCGTAAAATTGTTATCGGGTTTGAAATTAAAGCTGTGGTAGTTTGTTTATTGGGCATCTGTTCGCAGTTTCGAAAGTCAAAGTAGTTGTTACGCGTCAGCATTAGAGATAGAAGCTTTTCCAAACTGCATCATCAGTTTGTGTTCTAGAAGGTTTCGATTATCTTTTACCTACGATGCAGTTTGGATGGCTATGCAGAAACTTTCCGAACTGCAGGTCGACAGTTTTTATTATTTTTTACCGATGATGCAGTTTGGATGGGCCGGCAGCACTGCCCTTATCTGTGGAGAGGGGAGGCGATAGACCCATAGCATAAATAATCTGTGTGTGTCGCCGGGGTAAGAAATGTAACAAACAGCCAAGGAAGACACATTGTGCATGACAAATTTCGCCCACACCGGCAAGCACCCGCGACCGCTAAATGTTTTAACTTCATTCCTTTTTGGCATATAATAATCTAATAAATTCTTTCCGCCGGTGTGGGAGGTCGATAGGGTGCCAGGAGGGAACAGACGTCCCTCCTGCCTTAGTATTTTCTTCTTGCGGGGCAAGTTTGAGACATAAATTAATAATTAAACGACTGTGGCGCTGCTCTGTGTTGGTTTGCCTGTAAACCAGTTTGTACTCAGCATACCTGACGATTGTATGTGAACGGTTTCATTGGAATGATCAATAAAAGTACAGGGTAATAAACAAAGAGTGGACTTAAATTATATTTATTGGAGCCTTCAAAGTTTCATGTTACTACCAACTGAGCTAACCGAGTGGTAATTTCCAGCCATCAATACCTTGATATGTATCATTACAAATATGGCGCCCAACGTGGGGCTCGATTAACCGCACCTGAAGACTCTCGGGGATCTACAAACATTGCAACGTCGAAGCATAACATAACCAAGTTACCGGCCGGCAGTTCCAAACGTGTCTACGAGCAACCCAACACGTTACTGGCAGTCCCAGTTAACAACGCCAAAGTTCCAGGTACGAGACAAACACATTAATCAACGACGACAGCAGTAAGACGGTAAGAAATTATCAATCCTAAATGATACCATCAAAATAAGTAACGTCGTCATCTGTTCAGTTTATGTCAAGGTTAGGGATTGTATAATTTTTATAAATAAGGTTAAAGGTAATGTCACAGAATTTGATTATAAATCTTAGCCAGTCTGATACAGTAAGAGACAAAGTAGATATGGGAAATGCGCCAAAATCTTCACAGGAAACGAATAGTCAAGACAGAAATGTTTAATATCCTGTTTTTACAGAAAGGAAAACAGAAATTACGACAAGAAATTAGGCGACAGGAAAGAGCGAGAAAAAACTGCCGAATTGAAAAACAGGCTAGAAAACTGGGGTGGGGGTTTACAAATGACAATTCAGTGTGAAAATAGTATACAGGAAACCAAAGAACAGTTGGGCATTAAAACTTTTGAAAAAACACAAGAATTAGAGGTTACAGAAAAAAAAAGTCTGCCGTAGTTCTGCAAATGCAGGTAAATGAAATTGGTAGTCTAATTATCAGACTAGAAAATGAAAACAGACAAGTAAAAGAAACGACTGTAACAGAAAAGGAATTCCAAAATATTGATATAAACTTTAAAACAGTAAACCATAAAACTAATACAGTAGAAAATAATGTCCAGAAGGTAGAGGAACAGGTAAAGGAATTAGAACAGCAATTGGAAGAAAGGTTAGAGACAGTCAAAGCACAGATAGCTGAAGAAATTTTACCAATATTCAATTGTGGACAAGGCTACAGACAAGTTTTAGACTGTAGGCATGTTGGTCTCGCTGTCGAGGATGCAAATACTTTTGACAAGATAGTTCCTAAATTTTATGGTAATGAGAGGGGTGTGCACACACTACAGTTCATTCAAAAATGTGATAGGACTATAAAGCATGTTCCTGAGGAAAATAAACTAAATCTGTTTGTCTCTCGATTAGAGGGTGTAGCCAAGCAATGGGCTACTAATCAAGAACAACTCTGGAACAATTATGCAGATGTTCGAGCAGCTTTTTGCAGAAATATTGGAGCACATTGCAGCAGGATGAATTCTTGCAAAATCTTTACCTGTAGGCCAAATTTCTGGATTTTCCAATAGCAGAGGAAAGGTTTCTAACACACATAGTGCACAATTTCCCTGCGAGGGTACAGGATGGCATTATAGGGTCTCGTGCGACTAGGATAGATGAAGTCGTGGCCCTTCTGGAGGCTTTTGATAGGCGAGATGAATGGGAAGGTAGATATGGTTACAGGAATGATGAGCACAAACCGTATCAAAAGGATAGGAATGATAAACGGGGATAGGAAACATCTGCACAGGAGACAGGAGCCCAGGAAAACAAATATAAGCCAGGTGGGAATAATTATCGTCACAGGGGTAATGGGAGGTACCAAGGTCATTACAATAGGGAAGTAAAAAACAGATGCATAGGATGAAATTGGGGAAATAACAATAACTACAGAGTACCTGGGTCAGGTCAAAGGGAAGGTGAAACTTGGGAGCAAAGAGATTCCAATATCAGTCCCCAATCATCACCTTCAGCACCACATTTAAATTAATTGGATGGGAGGGCCACTACACAGAGCCTACCCCTACAATAATAGCATGGGCAGATAATAGTTGCAAGACACAAATTGCTGTTTTATCTACTCAAAATTTTATTAAATCAGGGTCAGAATTAATAGGAACAGAATGAGAACAAGAAAATGATAATGGTCAAAATAATGGATTTACAGTGATAATAGGTACAGTAACTGGGAAAGGGCAGATATTGTTACCCATACTAATTTATTCTGGAAGTGAAGTCACTGCTATGTCAGAACAATGTAAAAACACTATTAAAGTAATCGTAAAGTCAGATTTACCTAGTATTGCAGTTTCAAATGTAACTATAGTGGGAGCAACAGGGGTTAGAAATAAAAATGTGAAAATACAAGTAATGATAGAAATAACATTAGGACAACAATGTTTTTGTATAAGTTTTTTAGTGGTAAATGGACTGAGTATTAAGACACTAATAGGGTTTGATTGGTTGAGACAATATCAAGCTATTATCAACTACGCAAATAAAACAATACAACTAATGGGGGGTGGAAAACAATTACAGTTAAGGATACTTGAGGGAAAATATGGACAAGGAAATAACCAAATTTCATATGGCTGTCATATGTTGATAATATAACAGGCAGGTAGGGGAATTACCTCAGACATGGCAAATATAATCAATAATGTTCTAGAATTGGAAAGAAAGGTTTTTTCAAAGTTTCCAGGATTAAACAAAAGGTATGAATGTGAGTTGGTAGTAAAAGAACACAAACCTTTTGTGGCACTGCTCTGTGCTGGTTTGCCTGTCAACTGGTTCGTACTCAGCATACATGACAATTGTATGTGAACGGTTTCATTGTAATGATCAATGAAAGTACAGAGTAATAAACAAACATTGGACTTTATTTATATTTATTGGCACCTTTCAAGTATCATGTTACTACAAACTGAGCTAACAGAGTGGTAATTTATAGCCGTCAATACCTTGACGTGCATCATTACAATATAAGAAGTATATAGATTCCGAGATCATGTTCAAAGTTTTGTATTGCTAATATGAATTCATAAAGTTTGTTACGCAAACTACATATTTTCTGATGGAATACAGCTACCCTGCTCCGGTTAAAGCTAGATTTCCTACATTAACCTGATTTCAATTTCAGTACATTAGCATGAAGATCCATATTTTTAACATTAAATAAACAGCAAGCTTTTGTTTTGCCCTGACCAGTATTTATGATACTTGCTACACTGATATTTTGAGGCACAGTGACTGTAGATAAACAAGTTTTAGTGGGTCCTATATTTTGTTTACAAGAGAAGCTAGGCAATAGGCCAGAATTTAGTTTTTTGAACAACTTTCCCAGGAGAGAACAATTGCATTATTTGACTTAACCAGTTTGAAGAGATTAATTTGCATGAAAATAAGACTGGCCACCTTGTCTTGACCTCTGCCATTTGTGTGTAAGCAATGTCTTGTAAAGCAGTCTCATAACAGACTGTTTCAATCCATTGACACATGACTAAACTGCAAGCTTAACTTTTCAATTTTAACATTAGTTTTCTCAATTTCAACATTAACACAGTTATTTCTCAACAAATCATACCAAGGTGCTACATTACAAACAGCTACATTAGTGTGACTAAGGACAGGCAATAATGATTTTAAGTTTTTTTTGTTACATTTGTAGCTTGGTTCTTGTAGATGTAACTACCACCTGCATAAATCACTACTAAATCATTTCTGTTCAGATCATGATGGTCATTTCCTACCTCTTGGACATCTTTAAATACTACCCCTGGCTTCAACAAGCTGAAAACATCTGTGTTTGTCATCTTGCTAAGGACTATTTCTGCAAGTCCACGGCCCTGGCTAGCTGAATAAATATGAAGCTTTGATGATTTTATAGAAAACTTCACCTTCCTGGGTTTCTGGAAATTATTTAATGGTAACTTACTTGACCGTCCAGACAATGAACTAGGTCTAGGTTTTAGGGATGGGATATCTTTGACAATGTGAAGCACACTAAATTTATTTTTCAACAGCATATTGAAATTTGCTTGGGTTGGGGTAGTATGCAAGTGTCTTGACAGTTTTTTTTTTGCTCCGCAAATTCCTGCTTAGCTAGTTTGTCTCTTAGCAGCACAATTTTATTTTGAAGATGTTCATTCCTGGTTTTCCACTCTTGCACTTCTTTCTGAAGAATGTCAATAGTAGTGTTTAACGACTTTTCATTAAAACAATAGTTACAAGGTAAATGCTTATTTTGCAAGATCTTTAATTTGATTAGGAATTACCTCACTATTAACAAAGCCATTCTCGCTCTTGCCGATGCTGGTCGTTTCTTGTGTACACATCTGTATTTGTTTCATTGCTGATCGCCATTTTTAATATCATCTACACCTTACAGAGAGCCAATCTTTTTCTAGTGACACCATTTCATCTGTGCCACTACATTTGTTGAAATGGAACCACACATCACAACTGTCGCACAACACTCCATTGCGAACTATTTTACTGCATTTTCAGCACTTGTGGTTATATATTACATTACAATTTTTTGAGCGCGTAGAAACTACATGTGACCCTCGTGGCACATTCTTACATACGTTTTCTGTTGTGCCTACAAAAGGATGTTGCTAATATAATGTTTTCCAACCAGATGACTTTTAACTTCGCCACTGTTTAAATATGTTTGAGAGGCATAATATATCAATATCAATTTGGCTTTAAAAAATTTACGAAAATTGACCATCCATAAACTATTTTGCAATGACCTTATGTTCTGATGATATATATTGTAAGTACGACAAAAACAGTAACTGGAGAATCTGTAGAAACAAAATCAATGCCAGGATAAATAATGATATTCCTGATGCCCAATTCCCCATCACGCAAAAATTCTACATCAGGAGTACAGGTTAGTTTTTTTGTCGAGTTAGATACCCAACCAACAGGAATGGGAGAAAGCACATCTGGATGGCATACAATTATGCTATAAATACACTTTGCATGACCATGTTTCCCTTTGGCATTCAATGTGCTTATGCTAATTTGGATGTGGAATTTTTATATTAAACTGCAATGTTATTTATACGAATTGTTTAAAATTTAAGCGTATGGACATGCATCATATTGTAAGTGTATGCGACATGCTATAGGATCAATTGAGGTTCATAAAAACAATAAATACAGTTTATTTGTGGTTTCTTCACACTTTTTAAATCAAACCTGACAAATCACCCCATATATGTGTTTAGTTATTTCCTTAACATGGCATGTATCTCAAGCATTTTATACCCCTGTTAACGTGAAAGTATTTAATTTTTCGTTAAATTGAAGTTTTACCTATACTTTATTTACAAATTATAATATTTTCATTTACAATAAATAGCCTACGATTAAAAACAGTGATAAAACGTGTGTGTTGGTAATGCCTAGTAAGAAATAGTTCTTATGCAAAATATTATTACAACTGAGTGCGCACAAATTTGGTGCTTTGACCTTTGGTGATTTTTTTATAAACTTTGTTAAGCTTAGTTTACAAGAGGCGGAGGAATATCCTGGAAGTAGAACTTTAGCAGGGCTTTCAAAAGTACTCAGTTTGCAGTGAATATCCTAAAATAGAAGAAATAGTCACCAAACTGAACTTTGCATAGAAATTCACTTAGAACATGCAAAAATGTAATATTTGGTGGAATCCTGAGCTGGCACCAAAATGCATTTTCCAAAGTTACCATAGGCAATTTTAACAATTACTTTAATGTCTCCATTCAAAAAAACCCTCACTTATCCAAGAGTTTCCCATTGGGGAAGCAGAATAGCATGCATTTAGTTTTCATGGCTGTTATTACAGTGACATCATTTGGAGATGAATACTAGCCCTCTATCATATCATTAATCCTATGAAATTGTAGAGCATCAAACAAATTACTTTATTTAGTTTGCAACATCAAATACTTCCCATCACTATAATAAAATGTTTACGAACAGGCTTTTATAATTCCCAAATATTTCATGCCATTCTTATAATTTTGCTAGTGCATGGAATAAATGCCAACGTGTTTATTAGGGTGAAGTTAGTACTGTGACTTATGTTCAAACACATTTAAGTGAACAATAAAAAAATGTTGGTAACACTGTCAATTATATTACATCTAGAATTCACTCTACTTAAAAAGATGGATTAAACTGTTCAATTTGATTTAAAAGAAAGGAAATTTATTAACCTAAGAACAGAAATGCAAATGGATGGTAACAATGAGACTAAAAGTATAGATACGCCTATGTGTGTGTCCATTATTGCAAGTGCTGTGTTCCAAAATAGCATACTTTCATGGTATTATTTTAAAGCTCTAATTTCAAGCAATACTCTGAAGTAGTGGTAGGCCAGGGCAAAACGAAATAGATTGTGCAAAAGGGCATAAATAAAATGTAAATTGGTTAGTTTGGTTGGCAATGAATTTAAGTGTGGAAAAATCAAGATTCTGCATCTTTTGCAAATTAAAAGTATTTTATTGAAATGTTAAACAATGATACACGAAATTAAGTTTTGTCTCTACTGTTTTATGCAGTTAATATGACCATGCATTTGTAATTTTTATATACGAAACAAAGTAGCATAATCACAAGGAAATAGCATGGTATCAAACTGATTTATGAAAATTTTGTATGTAGGCCTAAAATTGCTGTATAAAAACTACAATTTCTGCCAAGTGTCATTAGGGTGAGTTTCTTAAGTATCAGGTAGTACACTAGAGCAAATGGGCCCTAGTGTATCTAGCAGTACAACTGATCCCAACTGCTCAAGTGTTTTTTCCAATACTGCAGGTGTTATTTTTCCAAGTTTGTATGTGACTTATCTCCGTGCATATTAAATTTGTATCTCACAATATACTTTCACAAATGGGTACAAGTATACCATACGATGATGGATATCCGATAGTACATTTTTAGAATATTAGCTCAAGTGTACTTTGTAATACATCAAATGGAGCAGGAAAGGTCTGGGAAGCTCTTAACATTGACATATTGAGGGCTGGTGAGGGTTAAGCAAGGTGGATATGAAGCAGCGCCAGAATGTAAGGGTGTGGAAAACAGCAGATCCCTGGGAAAACCTTCCAACCAGCGGCATTGCCTAGCATGACTCCCAAGTGCCAAAATCTCAGCACGGCACTGCCAGCAATCGAACCCGGGTTGCCTTGGTGAGAAGCGAGAGCTCTAGTCATTGCGGCAACCATGCTCCCAATACAAAATATTACATGGGAGTTGAAAAAACCCATTACCAGTGATGCCCCAGGAGCACGTAGGAGAGGAACTGTGGGAAATAATATAGGATTTTGCAATAAAACTGGAACTGAAAATTATTGGTGTATTATGATAAAGCAATTTATGCATTTACATATATTATTTGTTACAGTAGATGCTGTGTGACACCAGACATGCCAAAGTACACCATTCAGGAATGTGCATAGTGCGTGGAACATTATGCAAGTTCTGCACTTCAAAAAAGACGATTTAAACGTTAGTGTTGTTGTTTTGAAGTTCATATCAGATTTTTCTATAAAATTAACTGTCACTACAGATTCCAGGGAAGGGCCAGCATTCCTTCCAGTCCCATAGCTCCGTACAATGTTCTACGCACCATGCACATTCCTGGATGCTGTACTGTGGCATGTCCGATGTCTCAAACACACAATACACATAAACATCCTGCAATATTTTACTGTGGTTGGGGGTACTTTCATCACAATTATGGTCTGTCTATAAATGTAACTGATACCAAGTTTAGCCAATATCCCACTATAAACACGGGAATAATGGTGGGGCAAAACTGGACTATAAAGTAAAGTCTAACACATCAGTTTTCGCTATTTTCACTGGTTAAACAGGCTGCTAAACACTTCTAACTACCTGCCTGGGTTAGCACATAAGCAAGCTTGCAGCAGTTGGGGGAAGCAATAAAAATTAATTGCCACCCAGGCAGCATTAAAACTATTTGTCAGTTCCTCCCAACTGGCAGGCAAGGTTGTTTCTGTACAAACATCCTGTTTAAAGTTATGCCTGCCACCGTGCAGAGGTAATGTTCACATTTAACAGCACCTTCATTTCTGCATTGCTGTCCTTGGAAAGAATGTTCACTTTTGTGCTGCCTAAATGGTTTTAATTAACTTAATACAAATATATGTAAGACACATTTTAGGTGAACATAACAGCTATATTCAGAGCTGTAATAAGTTAACACAAAAATATCTACACAGTTTTAGCGAATTAACTTTCTAGTACAAATTTTAATACTTCACATAAGTTGTGATAATAAGTAGTTACTAAGACCAAACTGAATTTCTAGAAAAATATACATTTTACAGTTAAAACAAGATGAAATTTAGTTATTAAACAAAGCCACTTGTGTGACATTAAGAATGACCACACATAGTTCACATAGGCCTATGCCCTAGTAAAGCTTAATATATACCATAGTTAATGGTTAGTAAACCTAAATAAAAAGTTTGTTAGTAAATAACCTGAGTTATTTCGGTTTGTTGGTAAATAACCTGATAGTTATTTTTAGTTTGTTAGTAAATAACCTGAAAGTAATTTTTTGTTAATAAATAATCTCTTATTTCATATTTTTACACCCTTTCTAGTTGAAATTTTTTTTGGCAGGTTATGGAAGTAGTCGTATCCTCAAACTGTGCAAATACTACGGGACCAAATCAAAACTGTCACATTTATTAAAACTTGCATATATACAGTAATAGCACAGCCCTGTGACAACGGGTGTGAAGTAACGTTAAGATAGAAGTACGCAAAGACTATTCGGACATAACCCTAACCTACACCGTTTGCGAACACGTCAGAAAGGCGACTAACCTAACAAAAGCAAAGATAACCTACCACAATGAAATGCGTCTGGTTCATTTCCAAATTACCATAATC
The DNA here is from genome assembly GCA_002778355.1 of Clitarchus hookeri. Classification (NCBI taxonomy): domain Eukaryota; kingdom Metazoa; phylum Arthropoda; class Insecta; order Phasmatodea; family Phasmatidae; genus Clitarchus; species Clitarchus hookeri. The sequence goes on from NQII01000010.1 coordinate 1,483,643, forward strand.
GTTATATAACCGGTCACTCGACAGGTCAAGTTATAATTTCCACATCTTTTGTTTCACGCGCGACCACGTCTAGAGGTGGATTTCTGAACTCAAACTAGAATATCTGCAAAACTAAGGGCAGTAACCATGATCCGAGACACTACAAACTGTAGGAAGCAGACTACTTATGACGTACGAAAAGTCAACAACCTTGAAATCGGATAGTTACATTTAAGCACTATTTACGTCATTTTTAATGACACCAAAGTGATTTATTTGGACTATTTATACTGGCGTGGTGACCAACCCCACGCCAGTTTTTTTTTCTATTCGTAACGAACTGTATTTAAAGGCAAGTACTCGTCCTTTTAATACCACAACGTGAAAAAAAAAGTGAAGGTCATTGTCTTCGTACAAACTCGTCAACATTAACGGATCCCCTCCCCTTCCTCTTACGAGTGCAAAATTTGACGGAAATGTTTTAAGTGCGAAAATACAAAGAATGATGGGCGTGTCCGAAGATAATTAAATTAGAAAAACTAGCGGCAATTACTAGTTACTTTGCATTCCTAAAAACTAGTTCTGTTTAGACAACGTTTAGTCTACCAACTTTAGTACTTTTGCCGGTTCAAGACAAAAGAAACGGTACACCTAGTTCCTGACTTAAACAGAACAATGAACTGAATGAAGTAACTAAATATCTTTGTATTTTTACGATACTGCCCTTCTTTTAAGGGAAAGATTCGCAAGAAACAATAATTCATTGGCTAGGACCTACCTTACTATGGCAGTCTCCTAACAAGAAGTCTTCTGTACACCTGACTGCTGAATTGTCCATTATGCGTTTACAAACACACTCAGGTTATCCAATTGCTGCCAAAAATGTTAAAAGTCAAAAATGCAAATAAAATATCAACTTTACACACGAAGTATCGTACAGAAAATCGCACGTACGAAACACACACACACACCACACGCCATAATAGAATTCAGTCTCGCACTTCTGTCACGTCTATATCCACTTGAGAAGAAAATGCAAGGTCTAGGTTAAATATACATCCGGCAGTGGTCGAGACACAAAAGAGAAGATATTTAAAAAGTAAACGTCATCAACACATCACAGCCTTGCATTACAGGCTCGAACACACTCACGTACACGGTGACAGGTTATTTAAAAAAAAACACACAAAAGAAAAGTAGTTCCCACTATTATCCGACTTGGCCAACTAGGAAGTACACAATAATCCCTGAAAATGTTTCACGATAAGTTGGGCCGGCACAAGGGTTCCCCTCTTCGCGTTTCAGTTCGAAACTCCACGCCACTCGATTTTGGCACAACACAACAAACCCCGACTGGCTGAAGGGATTTGTCCTGGCAGTGTATGTCGTATGCTGGGCCCCAGCCGACAAGCCGATTGCAAGCGATGCGCGCGCACAGCGTCGCCATAAGCTTCCTCTTCCCCCTCTATGACACACCTGCTCTCCCTCTCTCTCGCACCCACACGCACCAACCAACCAGCCGGCCATTTCTCTCTACCTCCACTCCACCACGCGGCGCACGCAAAAAACCTACTAGTGCCTACACACACAGGCATGCACACCGGGCATTGACCATCGGCGCGCTGTCACGTAGTCAGCCCTGCTCTCACTGCGTCCTCTTCACTCGTCTTCAACTACGTTTCCGGCCTTTATTTCCTGTCACTACCAGTCATAAAGCTTCCGCAAAGTTACATGCAACTACACATTTCCACGAGGAACCGATTTTCGTTGTTTAACGACTACCGTTCCGCGAATAAAAGAAACGTTACGCAGCACACACTTATTTCCAATCCTAGAATCTGTTATCATTTTCATCCCATTCATATTCTGGTACTCACGACTTTCTGCGACAATAATTTCATAACAACGGAATTTATATATTTTATTTATTTAAACACGAAGTGTTAGGCTTGTAGCCAGCCGGTTTACAACAAATCGTATTAAGTTAACAAAAGAAATGGACAATATACGGTACACATAACTTCAGAATATGAACAAAACGTTAAGAAGAATAAACGTTTTTGTATAAAACTAACAAATGATTATATGCCTTGAATACCTTAATTGCTAATACAATTTATGCTTTATCCTAAACTTAGCTGTACGTGGTTAGTATTAAATACAAAATATCAAACCGAGAAAGAAAGATAAATTGCATATCTTATCATACTTGTCTAGAGAACATTAACGGAAGAGCATGATAGTTTTTGCTGTTTGTTGTCGTTACATATTTGTGAGTACATCTTGCTGCATCAGCAGATAGCATTTAAGATTTTAAAGTGACATCGTTACAGCATTGTAGGTCGACCGGCATAGCATTCAAGTGGCTGCAAGAATGGTAGCTGAATGATTTTTGGTTGATGGAACCCTTATGTCTTGGAACTTGTAAATTTATTTCATCCCCAGTTTTATATGTGTTATATGCTGCAACTTCTGTTTATGTAAGAGGTAAGATGGCTTCTTCTTTGTGAGAATTGTGTTTTGTTGGCACAAGAAGTGAAACAAGTATCTGCGTTCCATGTTAAGCCATTTTGTGTTTATTAAATACTGCGATGCATGCGCTCTCTTTTTTTAAGTTGTAGCAAAAACTAATACAGGCATTTTGTACTTTTTGAATTCGGCACTGGTTCTTTTTATCGAGGCCTACAAATAAGACAGTACAAGAGAATCACGTAATTGCAGCTTCAGGTTTATAGGCAGAATATTATTGAATTTTTTTTAGGTGTTTAAGTTGATAATAAGATCGTTGTAATAATTCTGATGTATGCTTTGTCCAGTATATAGTATTGGTGAAAACAATGCGTTCTGTTTGTAAATATGTTTCGTAATTTTCAAAATTAATTTTTTTTTTACAAATAACAGTTTTAATACAGTTATTTTCATAACTTACTTTTCTGCTAACAGAATTTTGCGTACTCAATTCAGTATAAATTTTACAACAAAAATAAATTCAAAGCGTTTACATAAATGCATGATCAGGTACACCTCTTCTTTTGAAATAAAGAAATGTATGTAGTGATAACATAAGTCTCAAACAAACTTCGTTTATGTAGATTTTATTTCAGTGTTTTTGCAAATTGTTGGTGTGTTATCTTGAATGCTCAGAAAGTCCGACAACGTCAACCATATAATGTTGAAAAATGCAAACTTGACAAACAAACCAATTCAAACATGGCCGAATTCAATTCTATGTTTAGTCAGTGCCAAATCCCTAGTACTCGAAACAAGCACAGAGAAAACTCTCCTGCAAATGCACAATGTTCATCTCCACGATGTGAAGCAATTATTAATAAAAAATATTTTCCCACTGATCCCCCATCTACAGAAAAATTTGGGATCCAGAAAAATTGGAGAGATATGGGCGGTTCTTAACATCGGCGTATTGAGAGCCGATGAGCGTAAAGCGAGTTGAGTATGGAGCAGCGCCGGAATGCAAGGGCGGAGGAAACGGGATATCCCCGAGAAAAACTGCCATCGTCGGCACGATTCCCGCCGGGAATCGAACCCGGTTCGCCCAGGTGGGAGGCAAGTAGTCTGACCACTTTACCACCGCAGCCCCAAAGTTATAACTGAAATAATTGTTTGCATTATGAGACAAATCACAATAGAGTGCATAGCGTTGAAGAATAATGGTACACAGCTTTTAATAACATTACAACACATGTCTATACAAAAATCCTTGTTCATGGAGGTTGGCAAAGAACACTTTGGTACAGCATAAACATTTTTTGCTTATGGACGTCGCCCCAGAACTATTTCGTTCAAATATTTGTCTCATACACATTCATTCGGACAACTTAGGATTTACTCAACTATCTTGATGAAAGGAATGGCTAAATGCACTTGAGCACAATAACACAAGTTGTCACACGTAGAATTTGGGCAGATCCAAACATATGCAACTGAGGAAAAGATGTAACACATAACAGATGTTATCATACAATACGTCAATAATACATGTGCGTGTTTGCAAGGTCAGTTGTGCCCATTCAAATGAGCAAGTAGACTCCTTCCTTTTTTGGCAAGAAGAGCTACTGTGGAGTAACGCATTTGTACTGGCTCCATACAGGACACATGCCAACGACGCACATTTTGGAAAACCCATACAGTGACATTCATCACATCGGCGTGTGGCATTTAGAGCAGCTATTTGAACATGCTTAACTGATATGTGTGCAGATTATCATGATGGTTATTTTTATATGACTAATATCGCATGCTCATTTGCCAATTTATAGCAGGTGGATGCAAGCTACTGTCACGTGGGTCTTTGTTAGTTGACGTACTCCGGAGTAACACTTCTCATCATTTGCAAGTTGAACAAATGCCATTTTCTTTGGCGGGAGCAGACTTGATGAATATCAGTTTGGTAGCGAAGACTGAAGGTTTACATAGAACAAGCAGCTACTTACTGCATTTCCCGAACTGTGTCTTGTCACTAGGTCCTCTGGCTCTTGTCCGCCCAGCAAGACAGTGGAGGGAGGGAACCACTTAACAACTATTAATAACATCGTATTTATTGACGTGGCGAAGTTAAGGTCGCATGGCCTTGTCTGCCACTTAACCACAGATTACAAGTAATACTTTCGTCAGATAATAAGTAATAGTTCTAATTGCGAAATGAAATTTCCGCTACGTCAATGCAACAACAGTAAAAAGCAACGAATGCTGTTAACCTAACAGAACGGTCAATATCAAATATGTATAAATGCANTGCTTTATAATACCCTACGGCAGTGATTCCCAAAGTTCTATGAACCGCGACCCACTAAAAATAAAATGCCGAAGTTCAGGACCCACTTTAACGCCTTGTGCGAGAAACGTACAGTTTCGCTGTTCCATCATGTTCACATTGTATTTCTTACGTAGCGCAAGGAAGTGAAGGTCAGTAGGATTAATAAAACAGTTAAAAAAGTTGAAGTATTAAAAAACAATTTTAATGATAAAGATACCTAATCAAACAGCATCACACAATGTGTTATATTAATGTGTTCTAAATTATAACATTTATAACTCATGCATATGTTTACGAATTAAATTATATTTTTCGGGGCCCCCCGAATTTTAGTCTGCGACCCACCAGTGGGCCGCGACCCATACTTTGGGAAATACTGCACTAGACAAAAGAACAGCTTTACAATTGCAACTTTAAAACACAATTTTACAGGGGAAAAAAAAACAAAACATTCTGCTATAAGGAGATTACAAATTGGCCAATAAACCATTTTTGCTATTTTTTTGTATTATTTTCATTAGCTAGCAAACTGTGACACTGACTCCAATGTTTGGCAGGTATCTTTGTAAATGTATGAAATCTATGTTTTGAAACTTATGAAGAAAATTTTTCAGTGCATGCAGCAGTTAAAACCCGACTGACTTAGACACAATCCAAGACCCAATTTATGAAGTTGCTATTTCCCCAGCTACAAAAATTATATGGATTTTAATTAAATTTCCGAGTAAAACACAAAATGACAGCCAAATCGAGAAACGTACACAGTTAGAGATTAGTACAACGTAAGTGTACTTCATATTACCAGTTTATGTTAGAATCATTACAACTTTATATTAAAATTTTTTTCTAGAATTGAAGATTAAACATAACTTTGAACTTTGAAGGGAAAAAAACCCTCAATATTGTCGTGTGTTGTAGCTAGGGGACAAAAAACAATGTTTACATGTACATATATGTAGTTATTAACCCATTTAGTTGTGAGTACATGTTTCAAGTACTCACATTTGTGTCCAAGAACAGTAATTTATTTCAGAAAAATGAGTCCTTTCGTTAGCATGGCACTAGGATAATAATAACTGCACACATGGCTTCAGTTAACATATAACTAGTCCAGAAAGGGCCGTCCTACCAACGTAGGACGGCCAAATTTTCGATAAATTACCACACCACCTTCAAGAAATTTGCTTCTCTAACCAAAAACTTTATAAAAAAAACATATGAAAGAATTTTTTTATTAAATGTGCATTTTATAGCGTAGATGAATATTCAAACTACAAAAATGAAGAAATTACTGTAGGCCTACAACATTTCATTCTACACATTTCTTGTTCCGGTTTTCTCGTTCCATTTTTCTTCTGTTTCAGTAAGACGATGGCGCCCTGCAGCATGCTGGAAGAAGATTAGTCACAGCGTGAAGAAGAGAGATGGAGAAACATGCAATCTGACGTGTGTATGTGTGCTTAATATGTCTAGTGTATACTGCAATTTGACTTGTCCAATATATTTGTACGGCTACGTATTTGAAAAGGACCTTAGCAACAAAGCAAACAAACGTAGCTTGTCATGTCCCCAGTAGCTAAATCACCTCCCCTTCCTTCCCCGTATTTAAGTAGTAGGCCTACGCTTAATGCTCATAATAATGCTAAGTGACACTCAGTGGTGAAAAGGTTGGCAGCCCTTCACTTAGAGCATCAATTGCGATAATGTCATGGAAATAATTATGTGTGTGGCAACATCACTATTTTATAAATATTTAACAATAACTAAGTTTTCTAATCTCATTGTCTACCTATATTTGCTGACTGCTTATCTACAAAGCATATAATTCCACTTTATCAATTATTTTGATTGACATATAGGTGTAATCTGAGATGTTCATTCACAAACATAATAAAAACACTACTATTTCTGGCTTAGAATACAAGAAAACATTTATGTGTTTTCATTTTAGTTAGTTACCTGTTTAAATTTAATTTTAAAAATTAGTTTCTCATCGACATAGTTTTTTGAAAAGTAAATCTATAACAACATGGTTAGTTTCATTTATAAACCCTGATATATTTATCCATAAAATTATCATAGCTGAACTAATCTTTTCAGAAACCTTTCTCAATCTAAGCTTAAAAACACTCATTCAAAGTATAAAACATATGGGCATAGGCTATTCACTGTAAAGTGAGCACTTTTATAAGCCCTCTCACTTAGAATAATAGTTAATAAATATATTTTATTTTAAGAGACTGCATCACCCCCTTATACAGAAATGATTCTCGTTTTAGTGACATAACAGAAGAATCGGGGTCATTACTGAAAATGTTTCATTATAGAAGAAATTACATTTCATAGTTCTGTGTAACTTTTTGTACCTGATTGCTTGTGTATGTTTCCTGGTTGTCATTAAAATATGAAAATTAATTAATACATAAATTTTTGTATTAAGTTAATTGTTGCATAAATATGAGTTTGTAGATCATATTTTATATCCGTAATGATGGTTGGGGCAATTCGCTAAGCTTCTATTGTCGCGTTTTTCAATAGATCGTCCTAAATTTTAACCAGGAAGAAATAAATGAAAAATTAAATATGGCGGATGACGCGGACTCTCAAATGTTAACTTTCAAATGCGGCGAACTATACACACTGTGTTTGTTACACCCATGGCAATATTTATTTAAAAAGGTTGTTAAAGGATAGAAATTGGCTGAAAGGAAAAAAGTAACCAAGGCCTCAAAAGTGCTCACTTTACCGTGAACAGTCTATATGCTACCAGACAAGTGGGTTGTCAATGATGGTGGCAATACCAACTGTTTTGAACTGGACCCTTAAAAACGAGTCCTGCACATACATTTCTCACTACTTTCCATTACGGTCTGGTAAACTGGCCTCTTACTTCACGACATCCAGTAAAGAGATAAAAATTCCGAGTTATAAAATGCTGTGGCTCAAATTACCCCCTGCCGTGCAGCCTCGAGTGCAACGACTATAAAGAATACTAGAGAATTAACTAAGTCTTCAGAGCATTTCTCTGCTTTTCATCGCTGGCTTGCTGGCGCTGTAATTGCTTGTGTTTGCTCCAGACGCCGTCAAACAGCCACTCAAGTAACTAACAAGTTTTTATCTACCCAACACAGAAGAAAGTCTAATGTCGTGGCAACGGTATAAAACATTAATTTTTTTTGTTATCTGTGAGCCTTCAGTAACCAATGTTGCGTTTAATGTAATATACTGTTATGCTATTAATATTACTGTAACATTGAGTTATTTTGTGACAACATTACCTCCTTAGTGTACTGGCAACACGAAGGTGGTGTTTATGTTGCGGCAAAATAAATTTAGTGTTGCGGCAAGACAACTATTGTGTTGCGGCAAAACAAATTGTGTGTTGCGTTGATGTTAACATTTGTGTTAAAAAAAAATTCTTGTATTTATTTTTTTTTTGCTTTAAATAAACTTTGCAGAGTAAAATAATATAAGTACAAATATTTTCTCTCAAAAATAAATTTTACTATCTAAAAATAATTATGGCACGCAGAGGAATCGAACCCATGTCCTGAACGCTTGACGGAACCCGGCACCCCACCAGCTGCTCTACCTACACAAATCAGTTTCTGCTTCATATTGCGGGTACTGAATAGAATTTAAACGACAAACTGCAGTTCTCTTTCGTTATGTGGAGATACTTTAGGCTCATAGGAATATGTGCATATTTGGCACACGTAAAATGCTTTGCAAGACTTGAGGGCTGTTTTAGGACAAATTTAGTTTTCATATTGTGCTTTAAAATTTAAATACGGGGGTTTCATTTCACGATGTTATCACTGTTCACTACTATCCGCCAATATTACAACGCCAAGTCAGTGTAACCTCGTGTTGCTTGGGCATATCTTGTACGTCGCAGTAACACAACATATTATGTTATTCCTGTTAACTTTGGCGTAATACAACTTTTGGTTCCGGCAACATTACTTAGAGACTGCGTTAAAATTAACACTTCAACAGTATGTTTGCATTACAGGAACACAAAACTTTGTAAATGGTTAACGTTAAGTAACTTTGCCACAACATTATTAATGTTACTACAACATAAACGATTAAAGAAACGCCTCAATAGCAATTTTTTTTTTGTTGCAGCAACATTAAACTTTTTTCTGTGCATCTTACAAAAACATGCACCAATAATGTGTTAAGGGCTAGAGGCCCGCGCTGCAATCTTGGCAAGTGAACAAGTGACAGCTTGCGACAGTTACACCACAATGTGAGCCACATGTAATTTATAATATAAGGAATATGGTTAACAATGTATACGTTTAACTTCCAGGCCTGACAGTACCGAAAATACAAGCTAATACAATAATACAATTGAAAAATTGCAAAGAGTACTACACCCAGTAAATACCTGGGTGTAAATCAAAATCGTTATTACAATTTAATAGTAAAACAAATATTAGCACACAAGTTTTACACACATATTTCTTTGAAATATGTGTTTCAACTGAATGGATGACCCACAGTAAAGTGTTATTTTGCAAAATCATTTCATAAAACTCACTGCGTGTGCAAATAATATAAAATTAGTGTTTTTCTGTGTATAAAATGCAGGAATTTTCAAAAGACACTTGGCTAAAGGACATTTCATGACTTATTCGGCCTGTCACATCCTGCAGTACAATGCTTTTAAAAAAAGGACTGCCCTGCAGAACGCAGGACATCTCGTCACCTTAAGGCCATTACACACTATCAAATATTTATTGAATTCAATTACCTGAAAATTTCTTCATTTTATTGTACATTTTCTTTTTACAAAATGTGCGTCATTTTGTAACAATTTTAAATGCACCCACAACTCTATTATGAGATTACTTCCATTAATACTGTCAGAAAATCTGTGGTAGGAGATTGAAATGTTGGATTTCAAGAAAATAGAGAACATGTTCTAAACGAAAAACTTGCAGGCAAACGACACATCCAAGAGATCGAAAGAGAAAATGGCCACGATTATGATGTTGCTATGGCGTCATAAAGCATTCAACGAACTGAATTCGATGAAATTGAAGGAAATTTGAAGAACAATTAGATCGTGTGAAAGGGCCTTTATGTGCCCGCCAACAGAAACCATTAGTCTACATCATGAGACGTACTAACTTAAGTACTGAAAAAAATATGCCGTAATTCTTTACAAAATGCTGAACTTTCCCATTTTCCCAGCACTTCAATGAAAAGACGCGATGAGTAACTGAAAAACACTGCACATTAAAGTGTAAAGTATAGACCATTATATTATAACTGTGTAAGACAATGATTTCAATACAGATACTTTTTTTTAAAGTTCATTAATTTAAAATATGATATGTAACCAATATCTCACGCCACCAAGTATTGCTGCTTCCAAGGAAGGAAGTTACCTGCTGGTTGGTTTAGATTGAGAAATGGTACCTAGGTTCGACAGGTACTCAGGCCCCAAAAACCTGAAGATCAATGCGAAGAAATTCAAAAGTGGTTATGTCATACACACCGACATAAAATCCACAAATCTAAGAATGAGCACAGGAAGATCAGTTCGCCCTCAACATATTCCCTCTGGAAACTGATTATAGACTATTCACGGCGAAGTGAGCACTTTTGAAAGCCCTCTAATTTGGAATAATAGTTCATAGATATTTTTTATTGTAGCCTTAGACGTTAAATTTAGAATCCTGTGAAATAAACATACTGTGTTTGTTACTCGCGGCAACATTTATTTATAAAAGTGGTGAAAGTATAAAAAATGGCTGATAGGAAAAAAAAGTATCCAGGGCCTCAAAAGTGCACACTTGACAGCGAACAGCCTGTACTCGGAGGTTGGATACGTATTTGCAGCAGCTGAAAATCTTCAGATTTCAGGGGAAGAGCTGTGCCTAACAGTGGGTCGATGCAGCGAGTGGTGGTTGTGCTTCTGCTGGGCGGACAATGTGGTCGAGGACAGCCTTGGCCGGACCCAGAGTGCCTCAGTGCAGTGCCTGCACCACCATTGAATAAATACTGGATGGGGGTGAATGACTAGACGGAGATTTTCGGACACTCGTCATTGCGATGCAGATGTCTTGTCGTGGAAAAACAAGACTGGGCACGGAAAGAAGACAAGTAAACCATGGACGAGGAAATAAATCTGTATACAGGATGATTCTAAAATCATGGGACAAACATTGAGGGGTAGTAGATCTCACTAAAACAAACAATTACTGTATAAGAATATATGGGCGGAAGTGACGCGTTGAGGCACAAACACAAAAACATAACACATTAACGGAAACATAAAATGTTCATTAGCAGCATACTTAACGAGTGATTCCGTACAGAAAATGTTAAAACAGTTGCTGGAAATGCATCCACCAACAGTCACGGATGCTTGGCGACCTCTACATATGGCGTGATTGGCTGACAATGGTGGCGTGCGTGAAATACCCGGCGTATTTGAATCTGTTCGCCAATCTCTCCACCGACGCTACTAAGCTTGCATTACTGTCGGTGGTAGCAATTTTGCGCAATTATTATAAACATTGCTGTAAAAAGGCATATAGCGGCGACGTTGTAAATAAACAATGTGTTGCATTTCATGTGTGCCTCAACGCGTCACTTCCGCCCATATATTCCTATACAATAATTGTTGGTTTTAGTGAGCTCTACCACCCCTCAATGTTTGTCCCATGATTTTAGAATCATCCTGTCGTGCTCAGTCTTGTTGTTACATGACAGACAGACATACAGTCATCATATTGGTGGTCTGTTGTCTCGTGAGCTGGCATGTCAATACCGTGGTGATTGTGCGTATCTTAATAGCTTGCTCGTGGCAGCCATTCCGTATTTTGGCCTTACGGGAACAGTTGCCTGAAATGGAGTTTCTGTTCATATAGGCTCGATGATGATTTTGTGTGAAATACAAGTAACCGCAAACGGTCCAATTTCAACTGTACTTTAAGCTTGTTTCTACTGCGCGCTATTTATAATTACAGATTTTTCGCAAAAAAAAAACCACTCACTAAAGCANCCCCCCCCCCCCGTGTAAGCAAAGCCAAGGGTGCTACAGAAAATGTCATCATTAGGTCTAAAGTAACATAGCTCACCTCATACAGATACTTTACACATTACATCACAACATGAGACACACTTGTCGATGGTAACACACAAATACATTTATATCATATTACCCAACTTGCAAACCAAATATTCTGGCACAGCTGTAACCGACTACAAAATATTTTCAGTGTGGTTGTATAGATAATTTCCCCCTGAACGTTGTATTGTACGTAAATGGTCCTGGAGCTATCTTATTCGTGCTATATTTTCAACATTTAATTTCGGCAAATGTGTAGAATTATGTTTTCTTTTAAATTTGCAGCATGTCTCAGCCTGTTTGTAATAGGTCGTGGTTTTACCAAATAAGATTTCGCAAATTGTTATTAACAATTTTTCAAGAATAAATTATATCCTGTGAAAATATTTCGAGTGTTCGCCATTGTTCATATTCACCAAAATCATGCTAAATGAGATATCATATTAATAGCGACTGATATATGTTGGCATGAATGAAATATCTTAGCCTAGTATAACATTAAGATGTTCGAAATGATAATGGTACTCTAGGTATATTTTCAAGGATAAAGTATAAATAATGCTAACAAAAATTTTTTCCGCAAAACAGTCATATTCATTTTGGCGGTTAACGGTCTCGCATCTCATTTATAAAAGCATCCAGTTTTGTTTGTATTAGCAAGTCACAGTGGATTAACCGTTATTCTGATAGCACATGTGTGATTTATACGCATCACTCAAGGTTCAAACAAAGGTCCAAGACAGAATTGATCAAGTCGTTTTTAGCTTGGTACCGTCAAATTAGAAACAGTTTTCTTAGTATAAGAATACACACAAAATAATGGAAAATGCAAGCACTCTTAGTCGAATGGGAACTCAGGACCATTTACACACATACTTAATAAGGAATATGAAATTATTGCAACTGTCAATTTATCATTAAAATTATGGATTTTCATTTGTTTGAAAGAAGACAGACTTAAATTTTGGTTATAAATATTACGAGAGTATGGTTTAAATAAGAACGTTTCTTCACATTAAATTTTAAGTTCACTTTATTCATCAAATTTTAAAGATATTAAACAATAACTTCCTTGAAGAATAAAAAAATAAGAGATTGAATCTGTGCAAACCTGCATTATTACTTGTCATACACTCCGCAAACTTAAGATAAGTTAAGGCTTAGCTTCGTCTCTTTTGCAGGAATTCTTCGTTCTCGCGTTATAATTTCAGATTCATAGTAATTACTGACAATGTGCGATTATAGAAAAATTACATTTTACGAGTTGTTTAATATGTTTATGCATAATTTTAATTGTATGTCATCTGCTTGTAAAAAGTTGGCGACTTGTTAATAAAATATAAACCTGTTCTTGACTTTCTACAACAAGCAAATAACACGTAATTAAAATTACGCAAAAAAATATCAAACAAATCGTAAAATGTTAATTTTTTTAAATCGCACATGTCAGTAATTACTATGGATCCGAAATTATAACGCGAGAAAGAAGAATTCCTGCGAATAACGTGTCGCCGAGCCATCAGCAACATTTGGCCGCGACTCAAATTTGATAGAAATGCGTGAGTGTGTTAGTTGCGTAGTGGTCACAACAGCTGAGCAAGGTGTTTTTGTTGCTGCGTTTCAAGTCCAGCTGTCACTCGAGGAGCGTCGAGGAACACGTTTTTTCCTTCTCGTCGGGCTGGGACTGGGAGAAACTGTAGCCGGGAGTGACTCACGTCTCCCCTCCCTGCAGACAACAGCTGTGCCAGGCAGACGTCACGCCTTGCCAGTCGACACTCGCCGAGAGCGCGTGCGGCAAGATATGTCACTCCTCAGGTTAGGTCCGCAGCGCTGCCAACCTTTCACAATGCCACCATGATGATAACATTAATAACCGACACCGGCAGTTAGGCTACCGCCCGGTGGCGAGCTCTCTCACCTCGCCCCTTCCTGAACTTTGCAACCCCCCTCACAGATACCAATTCCTCCCGCAAAACCCACCCGAGCATGGACTGCCTACCCCGCTCCATTCTCCTCCACAACCCTCTGAAGCTTCTCACTGTTGTTACCTCTCCCTCTAAACATTCCCTTACTAAGCTGGCAGCGTAAACTTCACCTACCTGTACATCCTTACCAGCCTTTCAACTTTCCTCCTGTCCTTCGACGAGCTCCACCCCTTTTCTTTCATCATCACTGATGGCCCATAGTTCCCTTCATCCTCACCATCATGCTCCCATTCTTTACACCTTCTTTAGTTCTCGCACCACCCCCTCCACGCGCGGGTAGTATACTGATGCCGCATATTCCAACATCGGCCGTAAACTCCGCGCCGTGTAAGTTGGCCAGATTCTGACAGGTCTGCGAAAGTAGCGCCACTGTTTACATCTGACTATGTATCCTTCCGCCATCAGCTGATCGGCCACTTGGCAACGAAGTTGTTTATTTTTATGTTGTCATTATCAGCCGATCCTCTTATCAAAGTACTGTTCATGGGACTTTTAGGCAAACTTGCTACTCAGAAATACGTAGCTGCGATTGTAGTAAAATTAATGTGTACATAAATAATTAATGAGTAAATTTTTATGTTAAAGGGCAAAAAATTAATAATTAATATAAATTTAGTAACTACAAAAAAATGTAATGCTAAACAAATTGTAAGATATTTTAGACTGACATCTGTCTAAACACATTAGTAGGTTATAAAAGTAAAAATATAAAACCTTGCAAAAAATTTAATATTTGCTAACTTTTTTAATTTATCCGAGACAGTGAATTTGGGACAGCATTTTCGAAACGGTAGTTGTAGCTATTATTACACGTGGGACATTATAGCTACATATATTCGAGTTGGAAATATGTGAAGTAACATTAGAATTGCTTAAAACCTATTCACGCGTGTTCCGTTTTTTTTTTTTTTTTTCGGAAACAAGGGAATAGACGAAAGATTACCTGCCGAATATAAATTATTAGTGCTCAAAATCGCTGTACACTAAATATGTGTTACTTTATAAATTATGCAGAGCTCGCGAAAAAGAAAACTATTGGTATCTGTTCGTAAATGTATTATATAAAGCCCGTGAACGCTTTTCTTTTCTGGCTGGCAATGTTTCAGCACAAATCCGATAGATGGCACGCACTACATGTCCGGAGCAAAGTCTGAGCGGCTAACTTTGTTCAATAGGTCACACCTTTGTAAAGTTGACTGTTCTTCTATTACTGGCTCAGAACGACACTAATTTGAAATACATTTCGTCAAATTATAAGCAAAAATAATTCAACAATATTATGCAATACTTTTGTATGATTTTGGAAGTAATATAAAGCGTGTATGGAAAGCATGGAGGAGAGGGGTGATAAGACGTGAAAAAAGGTTTTGAAAGTTGCGTTTCATTTGGATACGAATCGTTTTAATGTGCATTTCATTTTGAACACCTATACATTTATACTCTAGCATGAAATTTTTTTTAAACACTAAACACCACTGTTTTATGACCACATAAAATAAAATGTATTAATTAATCTAGGAACTCTTTGTTATCGCGTATTTTCAGCAGACGTAACATTAAATTTTGTTCGTTCGTGCGTCAACTGATACAGGATTTTGTAAATGGCATGCTGTTTGTTTGGAATACTCAATTTGCCACTCACTGACTGTCATAATCTGGCCAACTTATATGAAATGAAGTATACCATTGAGCCATATGCCTTCTACTTCACCTCACTGCTGACTCCCTTCAGAACCCTTCCCAACACACCCAAAGCCCTTCTTCCCTTTGCAACCACCCTCTCTACCTGTTTTTTTCCATCTGATCTCTTCCTGCAATACAATCCCTATATACTTATATTCTGCTGCTTCTTCTATCTCTTGCTCCTCCCATCTGTACATGTCCCTGCTTATCACCGTCTTCCTTGTAAACCTCACTATCTTAGTTTTTCTTACATTTATCTTCATTTTATTCTCCATGGTCCACAACCATATCCTATCAATGTCTGCCTGCAAATTTTCAACCCCTCCCATTACTCCCAATCATTTGCAAACAATCTTTTTTTTCCCCTAATCCCCAAACCCATGTAATTTACCATTATAGTAACCAACAGAGGGCCCAGCACGCTTCCGTGCAGCACCCCTGGTGTAACCTCTCCTTTCTCCGATACTGCCTCCTCCATTTTCACCCTCTGTCTTCACCCCCTGAGAAAGTCTCCAATCCATTCCACTACCCACTTGTTCGGTATCAGCTCATCCACTTTCTTCATTAAAGTCCCATAGTGCACCTTATCAAATGCCTTCTCAAAGTCTATGAAGCAGGCATCCACCTGCTTCCCCTGATAAACTGCATGCATCAGATCCTCTAACAGCCCAGCCAGCTGCGTCTCACATGAGTATCCTTTTCTGAAACCATGTTGTGATTCCTCCAACCAATTCCTCTTGTTTATAACATTCACCACATACTGAACCACCAGTCTCTCCATTACTTTTCCTGTACTCTATGTCTGTAGCTGCCAGGCCTCCCCTTATCCTCCCCCTGCTTGTGTACTGGGACCACCAGCGCATTCTTCCAACCTTGTGGCAACTTACCCTCTTCTAAGGACTTGCTAAACAACACCTCCAAATATTTTACTAACTCTCTCCCACCAAACTTAAGTGCTGTGTTCTCTATCCCGTCTGGTCCCACTGCCTTACTGCTCTTCAACCCCCTGATTACTATTGCTATCGCCCACTCCCTCATCTTAAATTTACTAAACAATCCCCAATCCCTATTAGCCTCCCTATTCCAATCCTCCTTTGCCTCAAACATTGACAAGTACTGGCCTTGCAGCATCTCCGATATTGCTTTGTCATTTGATAGTCCTGCCATCCCTACCTCTCAGCAGAGGGATCCCTTGCTCTCCTTCCCTTACCTGCTTAACATACCTAAACAATTTCCCCCATTCCTTTCCTTTTCCTTCTTCCACCACCTTCCGTAAAAATATATTCTTCGTCTGTTTGATCAGTCTTTCGAGCTCCCTTTCCATTGGTTTCATCAATTCCTTAGCTCTTGTCATCCCTTCATTTCTCCACTTGGCATGTAATTTTATACACTTGCTCTTCATTTTTTGCATCTCCTGTCTATAATATGGTGAATCTCCCCCAGACTGTAATATTTTCTTTGGCACAAATTTCTCCAGTTTTCTCGGAAAGATTGTATAAACCACTTCCAGGATCGTACATTTATATAAAAAAAAATGTAGTGTGTCTTAAATAAGATCAAATCAAAACTCTTGCTTACAAACAAAACTGTCGGGCAGTACCAACGTATACCGATTTGTAGATTTTCCGTAAAAAAACCAAAAATTTACAAAACTCCAAAAAATTATTTGACAAATAAATAAGAACATAAAATATTTTACCTTATAGGAGACTAAAAGTGGAAGAAAAATCAAGGCACCAATGCGGTTACTGCAGATTTAATGGACTCTTAGATAAACGCAGTGATGGCTCTTGAAGGGTAAAAATGAACAGGGCTGACGATTGTACAATTGGCGTACGATCCGAAGTTTGGATCGTAGATCGTACACCACACGAAATTATCGTACTTGTACGATCAGGACAGTACAGTTGGCAACGCTGCGCTGACGGGACACGGCGTAGAGTGCGCGTGCAAGTTACACTATTCTGTGTTTGTTTGTTTTAACTGCGTTCAGTATATCTCAAACTGAGCATATAGTCCATTCACGGTCTCTTTTACACATTTTGGATCTAACATTTGAAAAATCACCCCGTACATGGTGTGCTTGGTTGTTTCCTAAATATGTCATTTATCACAAGCGTTTTTTACTTCTGTTAACGCAAAAGTACATTATTTTTTATTAAGTTGAAATTTTACTTATATTTTAATTATACATTATAATATTTTACATTTATAAATAACATATATAAAAACAAGGAAAAAATATGTGTGCTGGTAATATCTAATACGAAATAGTTCTTATGCAAAGTATTATATCACTAATTGCGCACGAATACGGTGCGATATGCCTTTGGTGCAATTTTCTAGACTTGGTTAAGCTTTGATTGCCTGAGGAGGAAGAATAAACTGAAAATAGAACTTTAAGAGGGCTTGCTTCAGAAAAGTTGGAAGTAATCGTAAATGGACTATAGCAAATTCTGCTATAGGTGGTTCACGATAATGTGAGCAGTCTTAAGATCAACCTATGAAAAATATCACTGCCCGTAACTACATATATATATTTAAAGTAAGCAATGACCGCAATACTCACTGTTGGCAGCAAACTTCGAGAAGTAGCTCCATGTTTTAATGTATTACTAGTCAAGTTTAAAAGATTTTGTCGCATGCAATTTAGTTTCTTTTTGTTGTATGCAAATAAGAATAAAATTTGGCATGATTGTAATACGTTTATGATATTAACTCTTTCACATCATCACTTGGCTAATGCAACGTTCAAGTTAGCTGGTTCATTTTTTTTCCGGCCCACGCTCATGTGTCAAAAAAGTAACACTTTCGCGACCAACGCGATTTTCAATGTCAGTTTGTAACTCCTGAAATAAAATATTCATCAAAGTAATAAATGAAACATTTCTGAGCATGTTCCGAGTGAAGTGGCATTATTTGTTATTGCTTTCTGCTGTATCTGTACGTAGTTTTTTGTCGCATAAATTCTTGGGCATTTATGTAATATGCCAAGCTGGAAAATGTCCAGAGTTTTGGATCACAAACTGGCCATTACCATGAAGGACTCCACTCTATCGGAAAACTTAACACCGGATTTACTTCTGGACAACACACGCCTCGCGTTCGAAAATCCACCGGTGCATCAGTCGATGTACACCGCACGTTCCAAAATTACTGTTTCGGTTGAGTCCCGTTGAACAGATTAATCCAACCACTTCAACCGGCCTGAAAATTAGATGGATCTGGTGGACATGCACCAAAACATCAACCGATGAATTTTCGAACGCTTTCTCCGAAAAATAAAAGTTAACACACCCACAACCAGCAATTTTCAAGCATTCCAAAAAATACAAAAATTATTCGGACGTCGTGTTTTACAAATGGGCGATGAAAATCTAAGAAGTTGAGTGTAATGGTATTAACGTGTACAATAATGTGTGCTATTTATTTTATGTTTTTATTAATATGAATTATTAATGAGATATGATTTATAGATAAAATATAAGTAAAAGTTCAATATAAAAAGAAACAAAAAAGATACTTTCATATTAACAGTAGTATAAAACGGTTGTGATACGAGAAAAGAACAAAGCTCGTCATACATGGGGTGATTTTTCAAATGTGAAGATACCGCAAATAGACTATATAGAAAATTGCACGCACATCGAAAGGAATTTTTTTTCTATACGTGGAAATAAGCCTGTAGGTGGCGGGTTGTCCGCCACTGTGCTAGATAGAAACTTCGATGATTTTACCAAGCGTATTTTTGTGTATAAACTGGTAGAAATTCGGTAGCGAACATTCGCAAGAATTGTATTCGTTCGCAAGCTATCGATAACATTTGCAAGAATGGTTTTCGTTCGCGAGCGATCGATCGTGGAAATGATTGTAGCTGACAAAAGTGGCTTGCCTCGATAGGTAATTTGGAAGTCGCGTTTCTTTTTTTATTTAGGTTCGTTTGTTGTTGCGCGCAGTACACTATGTCTATAGCTCTTCCTCGTGCATGTTTGTACAGAGATACTGGGCTAGTCCGAAGTCAGAGTTTACCAATACACGAGTGAGTGATTAAGTAAACCAAGAACAAGAACAAAGGCACGCTGTTTTTGTCAATTGAGACCCGTTTTCGTAGATCCGCCCACGTCAACATTTTCTGCTATTTCCGCACGTAAAAGAAAATAAGACATGCACTGTGCGCATAACTTTAAGGTGGCCGCCTGGTAGAAGGGATTTTGCACGTCTGAGGTCTAAAAGCGTGGGAGCGCTAAGGGCGACCGAGACATGCGCATCAACTCTCTCATCGCCTCTACGACGCCAAGCACTGAACTGGCGTGCAGTCTTGCCGTCGACAACTCGCCTCTATGAGACTTTCAGCGGAGACCCTATCATTTTATGACGTAATAATTAAAAATAAAGGTTTTATGCACGTCTCTATTCCTTTTTTAATGTTCTGTACTGTTCATACCTAAAAATGACAGTGAAAACACCCGTTTGAGTCATTTTCACTATCACAAAAACATGCTTCAGAGAGAAATGGAGGAACTGAAAAACGTATACAGGCGCGTAACGTTTCTTAAATGCTATTCGTAAGCGGACCTCACTCAGACACGTTGGACGGTTTCTTAATAAAATGTTTTCTACTGGAGCTCTGCACATCATTCGGCGCCTACCCAGGCGGCCACCTTGAAAAACACACTAATTTTTAACATTTATTACACACGTATTCGTCGCATAAAAAGCATGGGAAAAAGTTGAGGCTGCCGCCTGCCAGGGGCTTATTTCCACGTTCGAGGCCGAGAAGCGCGGGAGCGACAAGGGCGACACTAGCACGCACATCAAGTGCGCCATCGCCTCTAAGCGCAGGGCTCTGACCTGGCGTGCAGTGTCCTCGCCGTGCTCCGTGTACCTATGGCACTTTCAGCGGTGACCCTGTCATTTGATTGGCGGCAGGGTTCAATGCACGGCCCTTGACCATTTTTGTATACATATAACCTGTATATTTTGAGTCGCAGCGCTTTGAAAAACCGTTCATAGCCGTGTTTGAGTACCCGAAAATAGTGTTTTTAATGTACGTAACGTCTTGAAAGCACTGAACAGCCGTCGACTGAAGTGTGTTTCAAAGATAAGCACGTTGAAGAGGGAGTGAAGAGATTTGGGCGACTCTTAACAACGACGTATTGAGAGCTGATGAGGGTGATTGAGGTGAGTATGGAGCAACGCCGGAATGAAGAGGCGGGGGAAACCCGCCGAACAGCGGCATCGTCCGGCACGATTCCCACATGCGAAAATCCGGGAGTGACCCGGCCGAGGATTGAACCCGGTTCGCCTTGGAGGGAGGCAATCAGGCTAACCACTTAGCCAACACACTGCAACGCAGTTCAAGTGCCAAGTAGGCACACCCCTTAAGTTGCTGTTTATAAAGAAATTTGCTTTTAACAAACACAAACGTTGCGTGTGCCTGGGAAGTTTGTTGAGAAGCTTGCTAACCGAGTACTAGGAGCGTTTTTGAAGCACAGTTAAGTTTACAAACGACATGCGTAAACAAATGTTAACGCCTCGTGTTATTTTTAATGGTATTGTTCATTTTTCTTAAATAACTAATGGTTTTTAGAAGTGCCATCCTAGTTTTATCAACGAATGATACGGGGCCGCGGTGGCTGAGCGGTTAGACTGCTCACCTCCCACCAAGGTGAACAGGCTTCAATACCCGGCCGGGTAACTCCCGGGTTTTCGCAGGTGGGAATCGTGCTGGACGATGCCGCTGTTCGGCGGGTTTTCTCAGGGATCTCCCGTTTCCCCCACCCTTGCATTCCGGCGCTACTCCATTCTCGCCTCATTTTACCTTAATCGGTTCTGAAGACCTCAACGTTAAGAGCCTCCCAAATCTCTCAACTCAACTCAACAAATGATACATAACCTACTTCCGGTTTTTTTTTTGCTTGTGGAGAAAATATTGTTGGTCAGTATGTCGGTACGGTGCACGCTATGATGTGAAGAAAAATTCGCATTCGACCGGAAATATTATATAATAATTATATATATAGTATAACAGTATAGTGCTGAAAACCAAAATTCGTACCGGAGTTAATGACAAAAAAAATGCAGCTGGCATGAAGTATGCATGTTAAATCCAACAGGCAAATTGTTTTTAACAATATATCAACGTGTGTGGCTGATAATTGCCGCGTGATAGCCCATCACTGCATTATAGCGATAACAAGCTCTCGTAAATATAGCTATTTTATTCAGGTTCTTCATGAATGTCGTGTGTTTAAAGTCGCTTCCAACAAGTTTCAAGAAAATCTTTCGTCACGAAATACCAAGCCATCCTCTCTTAAAATACAGCCATTTTTCCTTCCATTCGTCGCAAAACCGTTCACTGAACAATGGGCAGGTAGACTGACCTGTGTGCAAGAATTACGGGTATTCAAGTCCCAAAAATGACTTTCGATATTTTAGGATGTGTTGTAATTCTGTTGTATTACATAAAATAGTACATTGATAATTACCAAAAACCATCGAAAATATAGTTTTCAAAAATTTACGGAAAATACACGAATTTATAATTTATAAACATTGGCATAAAAATGTAAAAATGTTGCATAATTATCATGTTTGGCTACAGTTAAAATTAGTTTTTATTGTCATTAGAACAAGATGAAGGAATTTTATCGAATTACTTCCAGTGGTTCGGCCCTAATTTTAGTTTAAGTTTTACAATAAAATTGAAATACAAAGTAGCCAGAAGTTAAACGCTAATCGCAGGTGAACAGAATTCCACATTTCGAAGAAATTTCTTGGTGGCGTTCTTAAATCTTCAAAAAACACTTTCTCTGCTCGTATAACTTATTGATATTTGTTTGGCACAAATTTTAACGTAAAATGCTGATAATAGTACTAAAAAATTACGCGAGATATATTTTTAACCGTTTTTTGCATTTTTTATCAAATAGTTATTGATAGTACTGCAAAACCGCAAAATATCTTTAAAATGCAGAAAATTATGTTAGGCACTTGAACTGTGTTGCAGTGTGTTTCCTGGTTTTTGACGAAACTATACACCGTTCCGCCAGTGTGTTTACCTACGCAGATATCATACCCCAGACGAGGAAGGAACGGTACTTACGCATGCTGTAAATGTTATGTTGGAGCCCTCCAATATAGTTAAAAACGGCTTTATCAGACTGCAGTATCTTAAAACTTACTAGCCGGACACGAGCGAAACTACGATAGGAGCCTGTGTTGAACTTCGCTACAGACTTTTCATCAGTAGAATTATAAGGTAGCTGCTGAAGGTGCCATAGGTAGACGCAGCACCACGAGAACACTGCGCGCCAGGCCAGAGCCCTGCGCGTAGCGGCGATGGCGCTCTTGTAGCGCGTGCCAGTGTGACCCTTATAGCGCACTTGCAACCAGGCAGTGGTTGAGGAAGGTAGCGCTTCCTCTTCTGGCCTAGCCTCGCTACCCCTCAGGTAGCCTGGTCAGATACCACTGCTTTAGGTGTTCCTAGGCACACTTGGATGGACAAAGGTAAGCCTCACAGCGAAGGGGAGGCGTCGGCCTCCACTTCCTCGGTCGCACAACACGACACACAATGTCAGAAGCCAAATAGGAAACATACTGCACCAGTAGCCAACCAGACACCACTTCAGGTAGAACTTCCAATAGAAAACGTTTACTCACCACTCCGGGAAAAAGAAGAAGACTCATCAGAGAATAGCCATGACAGCCCCGAAAGGGCTGAAACAGTAACAGATAACATCACACTTGCGCCCGCAGTGTATATACCGGACACCTCGAAAATAAGATTTTTAAATCGGACTTTCGCCCAACATTATTTCGTGAAAATCACAATAACCAACAAACAACACCTGAAGGTGCTGGTATTGTTGGACGACTACACTTTTTTCTGTCGCCAGTTAGAAAAATTTAAAGTACAATATTACACACACGCTCAAAAAATTGAAAAACCGAACAAGATAGTCATAAAAGGACTACCACACGGCTTAGAAACACACCGAATAGAGAAACGGCTCAGACAGAACAAATTTACACCAATCCACGTTTAGAAATTTAGGACACCTGCTAATGCACCCGCAGTCTATGGGGCTGTAGTGCAAAAGCACAAAGATCACGACATTTTGAAACTAACCACACTTTTCTATATGCCAGTGCGTGTAGAAATGTACAAACATCGCCCTGAGGATGTGGTACAGCGCAGGCGTTGCTGTGCACTGGGCCACACACAGAAATATTGCACACTTAGGCCAGTCTGCCGTTTGTGTGCTGGAGATCATACAAAGGCAGACTGTCTTATCACAGAACACGACAACACAAAGTGGCAATGTACACTTTGCAAACAAACCGGACACTCAGCGGCATGGAAACAGTGCCAGGTTATACAAAAAACACATAGAGACAAGAAAACAATGGATGGCACCAAAACCTGCCAAACCACTACGAGACACTCAACAGAAACCTCAGGAGAAAACACAAACAAATGTTCAGTCAGAGACTGAATTTCCAGTACTCGAAAACCCATATACAGAACAAGCACCTACACAACAGTAGGTAGAAAAACCACAAAAACACAGGAAAAGAGACAACAACACGACAGATAATGCGACCATGTTTGCAGATATGCATGAACTGGCCGCTTTTCTGCAAGAAATAAATTTTGTAGTTTTAATAGAACACTTAAGGCCTGTAATCGTACAGGCGAAAACCATGACCACACTACAGGAGAAGCAGATGCTACTCCTTACAGCACTCGCCACTCTACCTGAATAAATGCTTTAGGGCAACACCAACACAATTAATTATTTAACTATTGCTTAAACAATAAGTTTTTATTAAATACAGCAACACATAAGTGATGTTAACACCTTCTCATCTCGGAACATCCTGATTGGACAGTGACGAGAAGTAATACACCAATGATCACACTTCTTCGACACAGCTATAAAAACACCGCGTTTTGCTCACAACTTCAGTCGTTCGCAAACAACGAGAAACAACATACCTACATTACAACACAAGAAGGGCGCCCTGCCCAGGCTGGTTATGTGGGAACTCGTGACAGGTGGGAAATAGCCCCAACCACCACACGAGTTCCAGGTCATGGGACACACATGCCAGTCGAGGTAGGGGTCGGGGGGCTAACTATAACTTTCACTTTAATAATTAATTTAATTATATTATACTACAAAAAAATAAAAAACCATAAAAACTATAAAACATACAAAAAAACATAAAAATACTTTTTATAATTTATTTTTATTTCAATTTAAATTAATTAATCATAATAACGCACTGACCTGTCAGTTTGTTGCAGGTCGGGAAGAAGAAACGACTTGGGAAAGAGGGGCCCTATTGGTACTGGGTTCAGAGACTGGTGCTAGGGGCCCCTCCAACTCTAATTTATTTATAAGGGTTTTTTACTTTATGTGATACACTTGAAACGAGAAAACTTACCCCGATGGAGACCTGTATAGGACACATCGGGAGACTAGGGCTACTCACACAAAATACACTAATAGCACACTTGCAAACAACTTACAACTGTTAGACATACATAAGCACACGACATTCACTCCAGCCGGGAGGTTGGAGGGGAGCTTCACTCCCCCGCCGAAAACACGTAAACGTAATTGAATTTAAATAGGCAACACCAATAACTCGCCTAAATAAGGGCCCGGTGCCCAAAGCCCCACAGTACACAGCCCCTGCCGCCGACCCAATGATTTGAGAAAGTGTCAGGGTGCATTTGTTTTTTACAATCACCTAGTGAGTTATGAGAGTTTCGGCTTCCGGTCTCACAACACTAAATGCTATCCGGTGGCGTATAAGGGTTCGGCGGCGACCCTTATAGCTCTCGCGCTTCTCGGACAAATAAGGAGTGAGTGAGTGAGTGAGTGAAGAGATTTGAGAGAGCCGATGAGGGTGATTGAGGTGAGCGTGGAGCAGCGCCGGAATGCAAGGGCGGGGTGAACGGGAGAACCCCGAGAAAGCCCGCCGACCAGAGGCATAGTCCGGCACGATTCCCACAAGCGAACATCCGGGAGGGACCCCACCGGTAATCGAACCCGGTTCACCTTGGTGGGAGGCGAGTAGTCTAATCACTGCACAACCGTGGCCCCATAATTTCAAAAAGGAGTTTACGTAAGAAAAAGCAATACAATAATAACCTCAAAATATAATTTTCTTTTGTCAGGAAACTTTAGTTTCTTCAACCCGCAAGTATTTTTTTATGCGTAAGAAGTATTTTAAACGTCTATAAGAATACAATTTCAGACTAGAATCCTTAGTTTTATCCCTGTCCTTAGATTGAAGTGAATAACGCTGAGGACTACTTAGGGCGATTTTTTTTACTGTCTTTGGCACTTTCCCAAGAACATAATGATGTATGTTTCAGTAGCCAAATTTATGCGACGACAAAATGTCAATTTTTATTTCTGCCCTGAATCAACATTTACATTGAAATATTCCATAATTGTATTTAAAAGTTAGAACAGGCTACAGGCACAACTGTATACGAGACTCGTATAAGAAATACGGAGCCTACTTACTCGTCTGCCATTGGCTTGGCGCTACCATAAAGCGTTACAATGTCGTGGATACGCGCTGAATAATAGGCGTGTGTACAACCTACGCGACGTTACGCATCACGCTGCTAAGTGAAACATCAAACGCATCGCGTTAAGTTGGCGAGATTCCAAGTGTAGGCGTTGAACGTTCAACGCCGAACAATCAGATCTCAGGGCGTCACAGACGAGCGAAATAGAATGCGCATTCGCTAATAGATTCACCATCGTCGTTCAGTGACAAATAATAAGAAAAGAGGTTTGAAATAATTTAGCGTAACTACAAAGTCTGCGGAATCAGTAGTGTTTTTTTATAAAAATAATCAAAGGCAAGAAACATTAATTGGTAAGTATGTTTGTAAATTACCAACATCGTTCAAAATATACCTCTGTACAAAACCCACTCTCCTTTCATGTTTCTGCCTGTTAACGTCAATTGTAGAGATGGCAGTTTTATTATTTTTAAGTTTAGCGTTTGACGTGCCGTGAGTGAGTGAGTGAGTGAGTGAGTGAGTGAGTGAGCGAGCGAAGAGATTTGGGCGGCTCTTAACGTCGAGGTCTTGAGAGCCGACGAGGGTGAAGTGAGGCGAGTATGGAGAAGCGCCGGAATGCAAAGGCGGGGGAAACGGGAGATCTCCGAAAAAACACGCCTACCAGCGGCATCGTAAGACAAATCCCCCACATGCAAAAATCCGGGAGCGACCCCGATGGGAATCGAACCAGGTTCGCCTAGGTGGGAGGCGAGTAGTCTAGCCATTACTCCACCACGGCCCCCTCCTATTCTCGGTATTACCGAGCAATCTGGCGCAGTGACAACACACTAAAATCGCACTCGGGAGGATCCGGGTTCGAATCCCGGCCCGGCCACCCTCATTTCAGCCTTTTACGGTTTCCTGGAATCACTCCAGGCGAATTATGGGATGGTTCCTTGATATAGAACCGGCCTTGGCTGATTCCTTCCACATTCCTGACGTTAGTCACAGCAAATGGCCCCGTCTCTACAATGACATCGCTGTTATTAAAAAAAAAATTCCTTTCAAAAATGTTTGAACAAATACCCCTCCCCCTGTTTGCTTTGTTCTTGAACAAATGTGTGTGCTCATATGTCTGTGCTTTTCACACAACAGTTTTTATCTTCTTTTCTTATTAAAAACAAAGCACAGTGCTTCACTCAATACACACGAACGAGCACCACATTGGACGATTGGTTCTCCACAGTTCCGATTTTCCCAAATCGCAAAGTCAAAAGCAATTGAGTTAATCTTTGCCAGTGAGCACTTGTTTATTCTATGTATGCGACTTACGTCATGTGCAACCGCAACACTGACGCCTGTGGTATCATGGTGCCTAATAACCTTGTTTAACATCGATACAATATCAGGTTGTGCAGCGAAGTTCCACACTGGAATTCCCTCAATTTTCCCTGTTTCCCATGCAAAAAATAAATAAATGGCGTGTGGGGAATGCACCCAGGGCAAGGCGACACCCTCCGAGTGACGGTCTTTCCAGCTGGGACCCGTAGGTGACCGGCATCCCCAGGCATTACAGAAATGAAAACCTAGAATGGAGCGGCGCTGGAATGCAAGGGCGAGGGAAACGGGAGTACCCCGAGAAAACCCGCCAGCAAGCGGCATCGTCCAGCACGATTCCCACATACGAAAATCCGGAAGTAAACCCGCAGGGGATCGAACCCGGATCGCCGTGGTGGGAGGCGAGCGTCCTGGACACTACGCCACCGCTGCCCCATGCTGCCCCATGTTTTCCACGCAATTTTCCCTGACCTACTTTCGGTAATACCGAAACCTTCCAATACCATATTTTTCCACCGCTGGTAGAACAAATATGGTTTCAGTAAAGTTGAATTACATTTCACTGCAACAGACCAAGCAAACCCATCGATATTTCTTGCGATACACGCTATTGGCTTCAAACGAGTGTCCATTACAGTCACACAAATGCTTTATTTTGTACGTATAGGCCTTATGTCACTTGACAAAGCTGTATTATTTCCACCTCACAAACTTAAAAATCAACATTTTAAATTGTATATACTTATAATTACATTATGCTGTATTCACACAACTAACGACTTTTGCAGAGTAGCAATTCTTTACATTTTCCCGGACACAGATGGAAAGTCCATGACATTTCCCTCTCACATGAAATTCCCTGCCTTTCCCCTGCAGATAGACATCCTGTACAACCGCGCTGATTGTAACCATTACTTCCGACCACGCGTACATGTTTATTTTGTCTTATATTCATATATTAACACATTTGTAAGTAGCATATTGTTTTCAAACAATTGTGTATGTCTATCCAGTATGTGTTTCGAGTTATGCTTTACTTCAGTTATATATTGTTTTCACGACCTGTTTATTGTCGCTATTGTGGTTTTGGCTTGTTTCCCCACGTCTTATAAATGTATTGTTTGTTAGTTGTTTCCAATCCGCATGTTGTGTATGTTAACTGTCTATGAAAGGCAGAATAGCCACATTAAAGGGCTGGCATGCTGCTAATACTACGTTCACTTTTTGTACTTGTAATTACTTGTTTTTCTTTGTAAACTTTTCCGTTAATAAATAAACATTAAAAATAAAAAAATAATCAAAAATAAATTTTTGCCAGGTCCACTGCGATGAAGGCTATCATAAGTCACGCGTTTAAGTTTCCAAACGTGAAACTGCCTTGCAACAAAATCATTCCACTCGTCCTGGAATTTCTTGTTGTTCTGGCTGTACGGGCTTCGTCCGTGGCCACGCGCACAAGTGAAAAGTGAAAGTGAAGTTCTCGTTCGACAGTCGTCTCGTGTCACAACAAGAGGACGCTATCGCCGTGTCCTTGCGAGTGGACTGAGAAGGAAAGAGTCTTCCACCTAGGGCTGCCAACTGCCCCGCACTGTAAATGTATTTCCCGTATTCTGAGGCTGAAATTACCATCCCACGTTGACATAGACGAGACGTCATATATCCCGTATCTCAGCATTTTGCGTAAAATAAACTATTAGTAAACACAGCACCAGTAATTTGCCACTTCCGCGATTGCAGGTACTTTGAGAGTGCTCTACTCTAACCCAATGACAGAATACTTTGTAAAAATACAAAATGACGAAAAACTACTAGGTTCTTATTTGAAGCCCCAAAACTGGCTGAATATGAATATTCTAAATGCATATAATATGTTTCTGTTCTATATGTTCGGAGAAAATGGTAACGTTGTATAGTACTGATTTTTCCACATCATGCAGTTTTTTAATGATAATTTTCCTTGATCGTTTCATTGGAATCTGATGTCAGGTGCAGAGTTGTCCGAACTGCCCCTTATGAAAAATATGAAATAGTTGGTAACAATACCTTCACAGATTATTAAAGGATAACAAATGTATTGATACAACTGTCCGAACACGCTAAGTTAGTGAAGGGATGGAGGTCTCAATTAAATTAAAAATAGCTAAACTTAATCACTTAATTTATTTACAATACTTAAAAAAAATATCTACACAGCTATTATTTTACAGTGTACCATCAATTATTTTATTACTCAGCACCAACGTTATTACTAACATCCACAAGCGATTAATCAATACCCTATCATAAAAATTTATTATATAATTAAACGAGTCCTTTAAGATACGTAATAGTGTAGCACCCATACCAGTATCGAGCAAGGTGAGGCAGTGGCCTGGGTTCGAATCCTAGTCCAGCCATCCTGTTTTCGATTTTCCATTGACTCCCACAGAATGCTGTGTGGCTCCTTACGGCAGGCAATGGCCGACTGCATCCCCGTCCCTGCTCCTCTATAGCCGAATGCTGGGTGGCTCCTTACTGCAGGCAATGGCCGACTGCATCCCCGTCCCTGCTCCTCTATAGCCGAATGCTGGGTGGCTCCTTACTGCAGGCTATGGACGAATGCATCCCCGTCCCTGTTCCTCTATAGCCGAATGCTGGGTGGCTCCTCACTGCAGGCAATGGCCGACTGCATCCCCGTTCCGCTCCTCTATAACCGAATGCTGGGTGGCTCCTTACGGCAGGCAATGGCCGACTGCATCCCCGTCCCTGCTCCTCTATAGCCGAATGCTGGGTGGCTCCTTACTGCAGGCAATGGCCGACTGCATCCCCGTCCCTGCTCCTCTATAGCCGAATGCTGGGTGGCTCCTTACTGCAGGCAATGGCCGACTGGATCCCCGTACCTGCTCCTCTATAGCCTATTCGCAGATTCTTCACACTTTGTAATCTAATCTTTGAAAAATCACCCCATGTATGACGTATTTTGTTATTTCATAAATATGCGATGTATCACAAGCGTTTTATACTTCTCTAAACGTAGGAACGCGTTATTATTGGATCAATTAAACTTTTACTTACATTTCACCAATAAAATATTGTAAGTTAGCATCTATAATTAAAATAAATAGAAGACGGCGAGAAAATAGGTGTGTTGGTAATGCCAAGTAAGAAATAGTTCTCATGCAAAATATTATTACACTGAGTGCGCATGAATGCGGTGAGCCGTCCTTTTGGTGTAATTTTCCAGACTCGGACAAGCTTTGTTTGGATGAGGCGGAGGAATATTCTGGAAGTAGAACTTCAGCAGGGCTTCAGAAAAGTTAGAAGTAACAGTGAATTTGCTATGAGCAACTTGCTCCGTCGACGAGATGTTAAAGAGGACTAAGTACTTGGAGCTTGAAAAATGGGTTGTCTTTTCTTTTTACAGAAGTACTTTACGAGCATCGTACGTGCTGATGTGCGAAAAGAAAACACACTTCGGACGAGGTACGAAGGCTACGTTCAAGACAACGCGCACACTACAAACACAATTTCCAAGCTCTCCAGCATGTCGCAAAGTGTACAGATCGGAAACACTCAAAATTACTATAGGGACATGTGCTGAGGCGAGTGAAGAGATTTGGGCAGCTCCTAACAGCGAGGTATTAAAGCCGATGAAGTTTATTGAGGTGAGAATGGGGCAGCGCCAGANGGGGGGGGGAGATCACCGAGAAAACCCACCGACTAGCGGCATCGTCCGGCACGATTCCCATGTGCGAGAATCCGGTAGTGACCCGGCCGGGGATTGAACCCGGTTCGCCTTTGTGGGAGGCGAGCAGGCTAACCGCTTAGTCACCGGTTAAAGTGACATAGTTACAGCGGTACGACAAGAACACTGCACGTCATTTCAGATGCTTGCTTGTAGATGCGCCGGGGCGATGGGTTCGCGGGTCAATGTCGCCCTTATCGCTGCCTCGCTTCTGTAACTCGAATGGATGGCAGAAAAAACCAGCTCCAGAAACGCAGGAGTTTTAAGCCCTACTTAAGGGGGTGGCCTACCTGGCGCTTTTCATTTGTCGCAGCGTGTTTTAAAAATACCATTTTTGACGAAACTTAAAAGTGCCCCCAATATTTTTTACATACGAAACGAAAATACATTCCAGACGTACACGGAATGGTACTTTCAAGACATCAGGCACATTGGAGATCTTATTTCCATGCCCTCAAACATAGTTAGCTAAAAACGGCACTTTTCAGACTGTTATATCTCAAAACATCCGAACCGGATGCACGTTAAACTACGATAGAGGCTTGAATTGGACTTTGCTACAAAGTCGCGTCCAATAAAGTGATGGGGTTACCACTTAAAGTCACGTTGAGATGAGTCTCCGACGGAAAGACTGCACACCAGCTGAGCGCCTCGCGCATAGAGGCGATACCGCGTTACATAAGCCGGTCGGCGTCGTCCCTAGCGTTTCATCGATTTTTCCCTCGCTCACACAAACACATCCTTCACAAGGCGACCGACTTAATACAAGTCTGTTGTGAACTCCTCCCATCCC
The DNA here is from genome assembly GCA_002778355.1 of Clitarchus hookeri. Taxonomy (NCBI): domain Eukaryota; kingdom Metazoa; phylum Arthropoda; class Insecta; order Phasmatodea; family Phasmatidae; genus Clitarchus; species Clitarchus hookeri. The sequence goes on from NQII01000010.1 coordinate 1,515,543, forward strand.
CTGTACGACGGCTGGGTGGTTCGCCGGCACCGCATAGGGATGTTGATATCGGGGAAAAAAAAAAAACTATAATTACATTGGTTATTTATAAAAGTATCATTTAACAAAACAATATATAGAAAAATAATATCGATATTCGATACATCTGAAACCGATATTCTATGTATTAAACGACTTGACAAATGTAAAACTGCTTAGAATATTACACACTGAGGACACGAAGCATTGCAAAATGCATGTTGCCAAAGTAAACATAGTAGGTATTTAATTAAATTACAATACCCAGAAAAATATATTGATTTCAATTAAATATATTATTTTAATATATCGACGATTTATATCGATATACTGTTGATAATATCGTCATTTCGATATATCGATACTTTTACAAGATCCCTAGCACCGCAGCACTCGCCCAGGAGCACCCCGATGACTCCTCGGCTGTCACTTAGGGCACACAGGTCGCTGTATTACCGCTGCCAATAACCTTCATAGCTCGCCGAATCACCAGCCACTGCAGTTCACGACACTCTTCAAAACCTGTCTTCGACAGTATAAAGCACCTGCATTTACACATGCGCTATTACTTTATAGACTATTCTAAACACATTCATGCTCAGATATAAAATAATTCCGCATCGAGACGTTTCCCAAATTATATGGGAAATCCCGAACCTTCTCGAAAGTGCCAGTCGCTGCCGGGCGTGAGCCGTCAATCAGGCGCTTGCCATAAACAGCACGCCCCTTCCCCGCATCAAGCCTTCCCTTGTTGCACACATCTGGCTGTGCAAAGGATTATTCTATTCCATAATGTTTTACCACTTTCATATATAACGGCATCACATAACTATCTTTACGAGACGACATTGTATTCCGTAACTCAAATTAATGTCGCTGTGATTGTCTTTATATAAACGCATTCCAACAAGGTGTCTTTATGGACAAAAGCGGAAATAAAATGGCCGATGTATAAGGTTAGTTCAAGTAAACACATTCCCGAGGGGAAAAATTGTATAGACCTATTGAAATGCCCCGGAAAAGAGAAATATTAGATTCTATTATATTTTCGCACAAATTAAAAGTGTGTGAGAGATACTTTTAAAAAGTGTATTTTATTTGTTGCTAATGATACCTTCTAACACTTCGCACTACGAGAAGTGTGACAGCGGACTTGGCCACATGTTTAGCGCTGCTATCTGGCGATGCTAAAAATAAATAAGGAACATTTGAAAACTTGTATCATACACAAGTAAATTTATTTTAAATATTTGGAAACTTATTAAGGAACAAATGTCGTTTATAATTGAACATTTTTCTATGTTAACGTAATACTTGACACAAGAAATGCGGCAATATACCGCAATGTTATTACCCGTCAAATGTTAGTACATTGCGGAAATCAAATCATGCTAACACTGTTTACAAATCACTTGTTTCATCTCAAGTCGTTTCCAACATTTTCAAATAACTTATTTTAATTCCAAATTTTTAAGGGCGTAAGTCCTTCCCATGATAATCACGTTAGATCATAGGTTGTATTATGTTTTCTACCTCATTTTCCATACCAAATAGGGTAGGCGGTGATTTAGTGGTCAGACTACTCGCCTCCCACCGAGTTGAACCGGGTTAGATTCCCGGCGGGCTCACTTCCAGATTTTCGCACGTGGGAATCGTGTAGGGAGATGCCGCTGGTCGGCGGGTTTCCTCGGAGTAGAGAGATTATGGTGACTTTGGCACATAGGGATCTGCGACCAGAGCGTTGGAGCTGTTAGTACTGTCATTCCGGTCGGCCGGCGGCCATCTTCGATCCATGTGACCTTGACCACTGACCCCAAAAACCCCAAAATATTTTATAAAAAAAATTATTTAAAAATTATTAAAACTTATTTTAAAAAAATATTTAAAAAAAATTAAATTTCCGGAGGTCCTCCACACCCTCCTCAACACATACTCATTCCACCATCTTGGTAGGTGTAGTCCACCCTCTTGGCAGACATCACAGCCACCACCCGACATTTTGGTGGGTGCAGATCGCAATCTTGGTAGGTGCAGTCCGCCATCTTGGTAGACGTCACAGCTACTGTCCGCCATCGTGGTAGGTGCAGCCGTCCGCCATTTTGGTCGGTGCAGTCAACCATTTAGTTTTTATTTTTATTTGTCATTTGTTTATGCATTACTGGAGTTCGTCTCTCACCTTCGTTCGACCACCATGTTGGTTTTTTTGTTTGTCACTTGTTTTACATTGCTGGTGCTGTCCCCAGCACCGCCCCAGCAGACGACTGACCCCCTCCACTCCCCTCTTCCAATATATTTAGTTGATTAATTGCCCCACCCCAGATTCTCATTAGCTAATTACTCGGGTGTTTTAGGAAACCTTTGTTCCTACCAATTGACGGCCTACTTCAATCGCGAGTCGGACTATTTTTCCTCCTTAAAAACCCTTTATAAGACGCATCACGAGCCCCCTCGGGAAATCAGTCATTTTTCTGGCTCTTAGAAATGTACGCGTGTTGTCCGAGCGGCCATAAAATAATTTTGGCATTTGGATGGGTGCGCTCGCTTAGTGCCTTGGACAAACGAGACGAGTTACCGTACCTGCTGAAAGAATTTCTCCTGGTCTACGCACCTTACAAAATTTCGACCATATTAAAGTATTTGCCGGTCTACCTGCAGCAGGACGAAGACATACAGGACTGCCTCCCGTGCAAGGAGTGTTTCGAGGGCTACACCACCTCAGTTCCCGACACGCCGCATAGCAGGGGTTGGTGCAAGGCCCGCTGATCAGACCTCGCTACGTCTGCGCCCGTAGAAGACGACGTCCCTGTTGAAGACGCCCTCCCCGTGCAAGCTATATACTCGCAAGCTGTACCATGGAACATACTCCCCTTCAAGAAACTTACTAGCAAGCAAAACCCGGCAAGGAAACCAACCCAGAACACGTGTATGGACCTCGATGAAGTTTAAAATGAGTTTGTAAATAATTTGTGAAACTCGGTGTGTGCATGAGAACTTCAAATTTTTTTATATAACCAAAATCGTATGAAATGTTTTGAAAACATCCAAGGTTTTCGCTCGTTGGACTCGTACACCATCAAGCAGATTGCCATCTCGTACAGTGACGAAGACGAGAAAACCAAAGTTTTCGCTTTTTTACCGCCGTGTAGATGGAAGCACCTCGACCGCACCATGCAACAGACGTATCGCCTACAGACGTACGAAACGCACGGACAAAGGTGGGACGAGGGAAATAATACGTACAAGAAAATTCCGACAATGCTGACTCTGCCATAATTCCCTATTACCCTGTGTATGTGTTTGGAAGACGTCAAGAGTCGGCAATTCGCAATGCATTCCCCATCAAAACGAACTTTTTAGGCCGCCGATTGATCAGAACGAAAGTTTCCCAAAACACCCGAGTAATTAACCAATGAGATACATTGGCGGAGCAGTTAAATACATTGGAAGGGGGTGGAGGGGAACCGACTAATTGGCCGAACGAAGGTTTTCGAAAACCCCCGAGTAATTAGCCAATGAGAATCTGGGGTGGGGCAATTGGTCAATTAAATATATTGGAAAGGGGGAGTGGAGAGGGTCAGTCGTCTCCTGGTCGCGGTGCTGGGGACAGCACCAGCAATGTAAAACAAATTAAAATGAAAAAAAAAAAAACAAGATGGGGGTCAAACGAAGGTGAGATACAAACTCCAGTAATGTATAAACAAATCGCAAACGAAAAGAAAAACAAAATGATGGCCTGCTCCGAATAAGATGTCGGACTGCACCGACCAAAATGGCGGACGGCTGAGCCTACCACGACGGCGGACGGTAGCTGTGACGCCTACCAAGATGGTGGAATGAGTATGGTGGAGGAAGCATGGGGGACCTGCGGATATTGAAGCTCTTTTAAATAAATTATTTAAATAAATAAGTTTTTAAATAATTTTTTTAATATATTTGTGAATTTTTTTGGTCAATGGTCAAGGTCACATGGATCCAAGATGGCCGCCGACCGACCGGAATGACAGAGCACAAACAGCTCCTACGCTCCGGTCCCAGGTCTTGATGTGCCAAAGTCCCCATAATCCCTCTACTTCTCGAGTATTTCCCGTCTTCCCCTCATTTGCATTCCGGCGCTGCTCCATACTTATCTCACTTCCCCCACATCGGCTCTGAATTCTCCGTGCCTAATCATTTCACAAAGGTTGTACCTGTAGTTTAGGATAACTCTGTATATAATACATTAATACCGGTGAGCTCTAGAAAAACCAAGCAAGCAAACAAACAAAAAGGCAAAAAATAACCTAGCGGCAAGAGACGTCATTACAATATATCACCGACAATAAGTGTTTTAAGGAAGGTATTACGAATGAGATTCGTTTCTTTCAACCACGCATGTTACACAGGCAAGGAAGACTGCACAGAAGTAGTTTCTTCCAACAGGTCGTGACGTCATGCCAGTCGAAAACGATCGCCACTTTCAACCGGAACGGCTACACCTGGTGTAATTTGCTCGGCCAATATAATGCCAGCTCTTGAAGACGTGTAACAGGTGTAGCGCAAATAAGAGGGCGCAAAATTCTGATTTGGTGGACGTTTGTTAGTTGTGAGAAGAGAGATGTGTTTTTTATGACAAGATGAAGGTTTGGAATATTCTTGTCGTAGAGGTGAAAGTGTTTTAATTCAAGAAAACCGCGAATGAAGTGTATGCCAAAGTGAGAAACAACCTAATGCCATGATTTAAGGCGAATAAGGTATTATTATTGTTCATGTCTAAACAAAGTGATGATATTTATGATTTTATGATAGATGTTTGTAAATAATTATATTGCTGTATACACTGAACTGACGTACTCAATTCTTGATTATTTGCATGTAAAGGGTTTCTGGGACGAAAATAAGTATGTTATAATATTAATTTAACATTTAATATATAGTTTTCATAGAAAATACAATTTGAAATTAATGCGAATTTTGTAAGTGGTTATTTAAACATATCTGAAGTAAATATTTGCTGAAAAATATATAAGAGGCTTTGATAGACAAAGGACTATGTTACGAATGTCCCCACTATGTATACATGCACGCGCAGGTTACGTACGGGCTGTGGATGTGATTCGCGATTGTTGAGAATGCGTACATTTCTGAAACTAATATCAATAACAGAATTTGAACTGGGTTAGATTTATTGACAAGTAATCTGAAAGCTGGTAACTATAATGTACACCTATAGGCTGTTCACGGTAAAGTGAAAACTTTTGAGGCCCTAATTACTTTTTCTTTTCACCCATTTTTTATCCTTTAACCACCTCTTTAAATAAATATGTTCATGTAAGTAATAAACACAGCGTGTATACTCCATCGCACTTGGAGTTAACGCCCAAGGCTGAAATAAAATACATTTATTTACTATTATTCCAAACGAGAAGGCGTCCAAAAGTGCTCACTTTACCGTGAATAGCCTATATAGTTGGTACACTCCTATAGCTTACGATTTAAAAATTACCAACTGGTTTTTGCAAAAAATTAGATATATATATACCACAAAATCAGTAAATGTGCCATAATAATAGTTTTAAAATTAACAGAATACTATATATAGCACTATAATATTGTAACTGATTAACATATCGTAAAAAAACGTTTTCTAACAAAATTTTCTAAAACATGAGATTTTAAGAAAATGAAAGTCATAGAAAATAAGGTTTTTTTTTGTTTCAGCGGTCTACATAATAACATTCGACTACTCTTAAAACAATTATTTCCCCACATGTACTAATTTTGCGGGTTTCTTACGTTATTATTGGAAAAACAGCAATTTGTAATTTTAAAACAATATGTTGCATCAACTGTTGCTGTATGTGATGGTGTTATTCATTCAAATATATAGTCAATCAAATAAACCCCCGTCGAAATATACTAAGTAGTTCAAATTGAGTTCTTGACTTTATATTTCGGAAGAGAAAGGCAGAAGCGGAAAATAGAAGCTCAAGGAATACGACGTGAGATCTTCAAAGGAAATNAAAAAAAAAAAAAAAAAAATTTGGGAAAAAAAAAAAAAAAAAAAAAAAAAAAAAAAAATCAAAGTAACGAAATCGGACAGGACCGAGAGAAAAAAAAACTGCGAATATCTTGTAGAGTATATTCAAGAAAATATTTCGCAGCCAAACATTGGCCATTTAATGAACATTTGAAGCACTGGCAGTCAAAACACACACTCGTGAATTTACTGCTGCTCCTCATCAACTTTGAAGAAATCCAGAAAATATTATTTCTCGGGGTGTTAAGTTCTAACGAATACGAAAGGAAATAATGGCAATCAAGCATATGAGGTTCTGGTAGACCAGGAAAAGAAGTGGGAGGGAAAAAATTCAGACGGGACAGGAAAAAATAAAAAATAGAAATTTGAAGACGAAATGGAAAATTGCAAAGCAAAGTGGGCTAAGCGTAAGAGCAGATATTTTTGAGAAGTCAGAAAATACATGAAATAACATAATACAGCACAGACTAAAATAAAGAAGAAACCAAGAGGTGTGACCGTGCATTTTCCTGTAAAATTAACATTACAATACAACAATAATTTACCAAAAATAAAAAAAATGCAAAAAAATAAAAAAATTGTAGGAAAAAGTAGGAAATTCTTTCCTGGCAGCATTGATAAGAAAATTAAACGTGCCTGTATGACAATAAGAAAACCTTCCCTCGAGAGATCTCAAGAAGGGATGGGATGAGAAATATGAAGAAGAATAAAAGGAAAATTTAAGGTGATTACAGGAGACCTTCAAAATGTTACGGAAAAAGACGACGTGTTCAGAATGTCATGCTCAGAGAGGAAGAGACATGCGATCAAAGTACGCAAGACCCGGAAACGATACTTGATGATAGTTTGTAAAACAAACACAAAAGTTTTCCAGTACATACGTTGGCAGTTACCGTGCATGTTGTTCTGTTTTACAGCTAATAATCGTATCGTGTAAAGCACAGCAGACATGCCATTTTAAAATAAGTATAATTTAGCCTGTTTTTTATAATGGAAGCTATATTTGAAACTGTATAGTTGTAGGTATTGTTCGCCGTTTTATTAAACATCCTCTATTTACCAACACGATACATAGGGTCATATTTTTCTCGCGGAGGCTAGACTTCAATATCCTATGTGCACGCTTTCAGCTTTCCTTTGGCAATTGGCCGCTTGTCTTTGTGCGAAGTGAGTCTGCAACACCAGTCAGCCAATCGGAATTAAGTTTCTCCGATACTGACCGCCCGTGATTCGCGGGCAGTCAGACAACACGCCTTACAATTCAAACGATCCGATACACGAATGTGGTTGGGAGTCGGAAGTGCTGCAATAAAATATATTTATTAGCTGTTAATGCCTTGGGGGGAGGGGGGGCCTTAAAAAGTGCACACTTTACCGTAAATAGTCAATAATAAGAAAGGCGCTCAAAGTCATTGTACGGATGACGACACCCTTAACCAATTTTTAATGCAATTATATTAAATAAAAATGTATAAAAATTATTTCATTCGTATTAAACGGCTATTCTTTTGCAAATGAATATATAAATAAACACGTTCGTCCAGTGTTTACCGCGTGACTTAGACGGTAGTATTTATGTGGGGTAGGTACATGCGGAGAAGACAAATCTGTCTGCCTCATCCAAGAGTTAGGAGCGGCCGGTCGCGGCGCTGCGCGGCGCGCGCGCGCACTCGACGCCGTTGTCGCGGACGGGACGAGGCGGCGGGAGGAAACTCGGGTGCGGGCGGCGGAAATATCGCGACACGGGCTGCCAACCGCTGCACCTGGCGCGCGCCACCTGCCGCCAACCTAACGCCGCTGCCATCCTGCAGCGACTTCGCCACAACTCCCCAGCTCCACTCTCATTCTCACCGACCTCGCCAAACACACTTGTATGATTTGTCCAACGTCTATGCACTATCGTGCGCGGGGAATATATCAGACACCGGACACTTTGTATTGTTGTTCACCCTGAGGCATATTCTACAACGCACGAATACGTCAGAAAACGACACGCGACGAGTGGACAAGTCGTGACGAATTTGAGCTATTTAAAATATAGGCTGCTCACGCTAAAATCAGCACTTTTTGAAGCACTCTCATTTGGAATAATGGTCGATAAATATATTTTATTGTAGCCTTAGACGTTAACATTAGAGTTCGGTGAAATATATACACATTGTGTTTATTACTTACAAGGCAATATTTATCTAAAAAAAATTTAAAAAATGCTGCGAAAGAATAAAACATGGCCGATAGGAAAAAAGTAACCAAGCCACAAAAGTGCTCACTTTACCGTGAACAGCCTATACAAAGGAACGTGTAGTTCTGCAACTTACGAAATAAAACTACTCGGCTGTTGCGAATTACAGATATAAGTTATATAATGTACACGCCTCATTATTTGTGTTTTTTACCGCACTGAACATTGTGCAAACACTACTGCCAAACCATGTTCAGCTGTTTATTAAAACTAAAATGATAACAGCGACGAGGAATACATGTACTTATTACCTTGTATACCACAATGGCGACGAAGACAAACATCAACCAACCAAGTACAAGATTCCTATTGGCTGCACGGACAGGGAAGAGTTGGGAGTTGACCAGCGTGCATCTATCATTGTAGAAATGGGCCTGAGCAGTTTTTACTGCGTTACCAATCTGCGGTTTGGTTGCAATCTGTTTACGACGGTGTTTTTTGGGTTCGTTATATTTAACACCAACATTTAAAAACCAGTTAAGGACAGCAAACTGAGACACTGTCGTGATTCCATTCTATGAATTCCATTGTGTTACGAATTTTTACAAAATGATTTTCAAGAGTCAGAAAGTTCGCTTTATACTTCCACAAATACATTACATTTAAATGCTACCTATCTTTTCGCTTCGAACTACATTCATTTAACACGCGTGTTGTAAAAGTTATTAACGTTTATGTTCACGTATTTCATTATAGAATCCATTCCAGGCTACTTCCAACATTTATGAAGACCTGCTAAAAATCTACTTCCAGGATATTCCTCCGCCTCGTGTAAACGAAGCTTAACCAAGTCTGTAAAACTACACCAAAAATACAATGCACGGCATTCGTGCGCTCACATTTTATTTATTTGTTTATTATTTAAGTTATACTCCAGAAACCCCTCACATTTTCAAACAACAATGGGGTATGGAGACATTCTGCATAAGAACTATTTATTACTGGGCATTACCAAGACACCTATATACTCAACATTTTTATTCATATTAGTTATAACTGAAATATTATAAGTTATAGATTTACATATAAATACAATTTCGATTTCACTAAAATGAGGTAATTTTAGGTTTTTTATATTAACACAAGTATCGCCTGTGATACATAACATAATCAGAAAATAAACAAAATACGTCATGTATAGGATGATTTCTCAAAGGTTTGATTCAAAAGTGTGAAGAAACCGCGAATAGGCTATATACAGGTTTATTATACTCACGGTTAGGAACCAAACGAGATTTCTTATGGGAGTTTTTGGCATAGGGAAATTCTCCCCCACTAGGTGCGCAGTGTTCCAAAACGTAACTTTTAATTAAAACTTTAACGTGAATGATAAACAAGAAGTTACTGATATATCTAATGAGCATGGGTGCAATTAATTTTTAAATAGTTTCTTGCAAGCTGCGTTGTAAGGAAGGACTTGGCTTCTCTTCGAAAGCAATAACTTTAAAAATGAAACAAAAAACCTGTGCAACAGTAGTAAAACAATTACAAATAGACACGTGCCTTGCCCGGGACATGAACCCAGAAAACCTCGTCCTATAAGCTATCTTGCAATCCACTGCATTACGGAAGTCGGATTCGGAGCATCAACTTCGGATTTAAAAGTCTAATGTTTCGAACGATAGGGTTTACTAACCTAAAACATTTTCAGGGCCTTAATTTTGGAAATAAGTGACTGAGCCACATGAAACATTTAAGTTTACATGGCCTACCTTAGCGCTACTTGTGTAAAGAATTTGATGGAAATCTGTTATTTAATCCCTAAGATATGACATAAAAATCTTTACATTTTGTTAAGTACAAAATTGCCAGAAAAAGAAGCTCTATATAAGTTTCTTCTAATGTATACTGTCTACATACAAACTTTGGTTGAATTTGGTTTAATTGTTTAATATATGTGGCAAACTTACCTAAATGATTTATGAAGCTGCCATCTTGAACATCGTTGTCTGAACTATTTAATTAAATCATGAAAATTTACATGGCCTTCTGTAGTATTTATGGTGTGCACAACTTAGTTCAAATTTATTTGAAATGTTCTAGTGTGACATTTGGTGGGAATCGGTTGATTGGTCCTCGAAACATGGCATAAAAAAAACCTCCATAATTTTCATGTGGCGATCTTCGTAAATGGAGGACAAAAATGTAATCTAGTAACAATTTCGATGATTGTATACTGCTAATATACACAGTTATGTTATAATAGACTGCATAGTTATGTAGACAAAGCACACAAAACTTAAATGATTTTATAGCCGCTTTTCTGAAAATAAGTGTGCCCTACTTCAAAAAATACATTCATTATTATAGCCTACCACAGTACAAAATTTTTGCCAAATTTTGTAAGAATGGTTTGATTGTTTCCCGAGATATGTGATAAAAACATAATTTTGAATTGGTAGGACTATTTTACAAAATTCCAGAGAAATGAGGAACTGCATATAAAAATTTTATGGTTGTAATAGGTGATGCCAGCATATAAAGTTATGTTGGAATTGATTACATAGTTTCGACGATATAGCAGTCTAGGCTAAAATGGCTATATTGCAGATATTTTGAAAATAAATGCCCGACATGCTTGAAACATATCACTTAAGATTATCTGCATCAGTACTACTTGTTTGCCAAATTTGGTAGGAATAGGTGAATTATTTACCAGATATGACATAATAACTTTATTTATTCGTATAGCACAATCTTCCAAAATGGCCAACAAAAGTGGTTATTTGTTGGTATGTATGATGCTTGTTATAAAAATTTTCAGTATACACAATTTGGTCGAAATTGTTTAAATGGGTTGGCAGATATACCAAACAAACATACAAATATTTGTATGACCACCATTTTGAAAGTAAATAACAAATAAAGTTGAATCAGTTACGTTTACTTGCCCTATCATAGTATTACCTACCCGAGGAATTGGGTGATAATTGGTTTAATAGTTTTCGATATGTAAAGAAAAATATTTATTTCTTCATTTGGTTCTATTTTACAAAATGGTGGACCAACAACAATATCCATTAAAAAATGTAATGCTTACGCGATTTTGAAAGTAAATGCCCGACGTGGTTGAAAACTATAACAGTCAGGTGTCCTTACTATAAGTAGTATATGTGTACCAAGTTTGGTGGAATTCGGTAGGCGCGTTAAAAAATTGAAAAGGGGCACACACACACACACGCAGACAGGAACGTTATCTCATAAGCTTTTCTTTCCCTAGGAAAGTAGGCTAAAAAGGGAAATTTTACTTGGTTGCGAAACCTTACATTGATCTTCCCAAACTGTATTAGAAGTAACCTTAACTACACATAACACATACATACATTACACATACATATACATACATACACATACTTATACATACATACATAGAACTTTTCTATAAGCGTTTATTATTCAAGAAATTAGTGGTAGAGGATATGCGAAGCAACCGACTTGTGGGAAATACCGGCAAGTCTGGTCTTCACGCGAGCAGAGATATCGGCGCGAGCTCAACTTTTCAGCGTGGTTCGTGCAGAAAACGAGGACGGCTTTTGATTAGCTGTTCTAGTTTTCCAAATCAGTCAGGCCGTATTACAATCTGCGCTTTTTGTTCAACCACCGCCATATTAGTTTTGCCTGTTAGAAACGTTTAAATACACATATAGGCGAGGTTATTGAAAAAAAAAAAAATGTGTACTGTACTCGCAATAATTATTTCACAAAGAAAATTATTGATTTATTTTTGAAATAGGTATTTTCTCATGAAATAATATTTGCTATGTATTAATTTCCCATCATATTTGTTTTATGTGATTAATTTAAAAATTTAGACGGCTCTCTAACCACTTTCAGGAATAATTACTGTTAATTTTAAGATTTAATGGACTTTTTTAATTTTGCAATCTTGATAACACCAGAATAATAGCAGCATGGGGTGTTTTAACAGATGAATGGCACCGTGTTCCTAATAAGCCTTACAAAATGCCAAATAAATACAAATTACTAAAAACCAAACTGGAAATGAATTAGAACACTGTCTCAGTTTGGCGGGTTAGGGCGTAGGGCCTACATGTGAACCCGGCATAACAGGTATACACTAGAACAAACTATAACAGTAAGCAGCACTAACGTTTCCAACGCAAGGGCTCAGACTTAGTCCAACACAACGAACTTGCTAATTCAGGGTTGATTTAAGTAGTAGAAAAATGCCGATTCTGCGCCACCTGGCTGCTGGAGGGAGGCCAGCGAGACACGGCAGCCATCTTGGATTTCCCTTTTCCCTAGGAATTTCCCTCCCCCCTGAAAATCGGCCAATATGTCCCGAATTAACCTCAAAACCAGAAACATTTTCCACTGGAATTTCCCTTACCAAAATTCAAAGGAGTCACTCAGTCCAAAAATGGCATAACCCATCCAATGTGGTTCGATGACTCTATTTTGGGAATGAGGGGTTGGGGTCACCCTGACAATCATGCTCGGCCATTCCATGACAGTACCATCCATCTTGTCTGACATCGTCAAAGCAAAAGCTTAAGCGTGTTGCTGAAGATAAGGGCTAATTGAAGTTGGGGCAGAATAAACATGGAATAGGACCTAGTACTCTCGCCCAGAGGTATCTCGCAACCTACACATCACAGAAAAATATACATGCAGACATGTATCGTGAACCGCTGCGAAGAGTGACGTGATGTCTAGCTACTTATTTTCTGAAGACCCCAATAACCTGGTTGATAGACTGCGGGTGCTGGTTCCACTGCAAAGAAGTGGATATCTTTCTGTCAGCGAAGAGATAAATTTGATTATTGATGAACTCAAGAGCTAGAGGCTTTATTGAATGATATAATATGCATGTGCGTGATTTGTTTAAGAATAGGAATAAATACAAAAAAATTATTTATGTTTTATTTTTTTAATTCCTATCTTCTAAGAATGTACCTACTGCTACGTGTTAATAAATATCTGGTATTTGCGATGAACATACATGGAGTATTGCTATGCACAAATATTTGTTGGAGATAAATTTCATTGTAAGCTGCGAGGTTAGCATTTTAACTATATACACATACTTGCTCAGTATACCTAATTGTCACAATACTTGCACTCACTTCTTGAAGGACAACACACATTGTCTTTATACTTCTTGCTTTGATTCTTGAAGCGATACCTTCAGGTAAACACTATGTTTCCGTTATCGCAGTGTTAAGTTTTGTAGTCGATGGTGAATGAATGGTTACTATCTTCATGGCGTCCAGCACTAGAGCTGCTAGTAAAATGTTTTGCTACAATACTTCCACTCACTTCCTGATGAACAACAAACATTGACTTTGCACTTCCAGCTATACCTATTCAGACTATCACTGCGAACGAAAACCACGTCGCCATCATCAAAGTGGTAAGTCTTGTATGCAATTTTGAACTACAATGGCTACTTTCATGTTGTTGTGATGCAAGGAGCGGATCTCTACAGTCCCTTGCTTTTGACGATGCAATCAGTGTTGCAGATGTAAGTCTTCAACCAATGATTCCGTCCTCATATTGTAACAGGGTACGCGATCGTGGTAGATAAATGTAGACATAACGATCTGCTTTCCGTCATGCTCGACGACGAAGTGAGAACTATTTTTACACGATGTATTCTTGTATATCATTATAACTACATGACGGTTCGTGTTGCCCGTCTGGGGTTGTCACAGTGTTTGACCTGCTTGTTACCTACTTATAAATGTCTGACAGGCTGTAATTATTTGAGATGAACATACATTGAATACCATATGTCCAAAAAATTATTATTTTTGGATATATGTATATATGTCCAAAAAATTATTATTTTTGGATATATATATATACATTTCATTGCGATTGTTGCATGATGTGATCGGTACTTAAATATGTAGATATATAAAACACCCAGAAGTATTTTAATTGTGTATCATGTATTTTTTTACCTGTGTAATTATTGGACTCTCTAGGGGATTGAATCTGCGTTACTTTATTTTCAAGGATGATGCAATGTCTGCGACACCATCAGGGCACAGGAGTTATGTCCTTTAAAAAAAATATTTCAATAGCATTTGTTTTGTCTAGGGTGCGTGATTACAATACTAAGAATCGAGTTGCTTCCTTGGTCGGTAATATATACCATGCACGAAAAGGTAGGAATGTCATTGTGGTCTGTACTCCTGATAAGTTCACATCGATAGCTACGAGATGCGCTCGCAGCCACCAGGTATTCTCTGTATGCGAAACAGCTACACGAGTTCTTTTTTTCAGTTAAGGTAAACCACTTCTCTTTATGTTTTGAGTCTTCTAAAAGCAGAGTACATACATAGTTTAAATGCGTATGTATGTGTTTCGATACCACCTTACTCGCCACTACAAAGTTTGTACATTCAATGCTATTTCTATATTAATAAAAACTTTGTGGTGAGCGCTTCATGGGTAATTTGTTTCGTAATGTGCTTACAGTTCTAGCACTAAAAATTGCATGTATTCAAAATAAGTACATGTGTATACTATTTAAACCGAAATAAATTATTACATTGTACTGTATAACTGAATCCTCTCGTAAAGGTGAGTGCACGCACGTGTGTGTTTCTCTCTCTCCCCTCCCCCTTCTCACTCTCACTCTCACACACTCTCTCTCTCTCTCTGAGCTAGTGTTATGTGCCATCCCTTCGACTTGTCGAGACCTGCACGGTGTTCGCACCGGCCGACAAACTGAGCTGCCTTACACATTATCAAGGTATTTGATGATCCCGCAATATCGGACATGACGGAAGCATGCCGCTGCTGGAGAATGAGTGTTGGC
The DNA here is from genome assembly GCA_002778355.1 of Clitarchus hookeri. Classification (NCBI taxonomy): domain Eukaryota; kingdom Metazoa; phylum Arthropoda; class Insecta; order Phasmatodea; family Phasmatidae; genus Clitarchus; species Clitarchus hookeri. Next base: position 1,530,609 of record NQII01000010.1, read on the forward strand.
CCTACTCTGAATTTGTCGGATTTGTTTCAATCGGTTCGTAAAGAAACGTTTGCTATTCTGTAGTACTAACCAAGACCGGCTGGTCTTGTTTGGCATCGTTTAACACGGCCTACAGCAACCGACACTTGTGTAAAATGTGATGGCAATGGTTGGTAAGTGCTTGTAACTATTTTTCTTTACAATTTATTTTCACATCAGTTTACATCAATGAGTAGCAGTGTTGCCCTTTATGTTCTCGCACTCCACAATAAGTTTTTCGCCTAACATAACATACCACGCTCGATGCTCGCACGATATGCATTACTTGGTAAATACTTATAACTATTTACTTGTATAATGATATGTTATATCTGTTTGCATCAGAGTGTAGCAGTGTCGTGTCTCTTGCGTGGCTAATGGTTTAAATGCTCATTGTTTCATAGAAATCAAAGGAACAACATCTTTATAAGTCGCGTAATGTGTATTTTACTTGGTATATTGTAGATTTTTTTTTGAGGTTGTTCCTTGTAAACATCTGCTCTTTTCATGTCCTCGAGCATTCCAGCTTTTTACTAGAGTTCTTGGTGCACTGGTGACTTTGATATCACTACTACAGTCTGCAGAAACAATGGGTATTGTTTATAGTAACATGACCGATTTTGCATGTACATGGTGGTTTAATATCTTGTACATGCTGTTCCCGCGACACCTATTGTTAGAACGACAGTGTTTATTTGTATTAACTGGTACATATTTTAATGTAACCGGTGACTACCTAAAACCTTGCTCTGGTGCAATTGTATACACCTTTATTTTTCCAAAGTATGGGTGGTGGTGGTTGTTAAGGATTAATCATGCTGTCGAGGTCTCGGGACGCTGGCACACATGTCAGGCTGTGTTTATTTATACGTATAAATTATGCTGTAACCCCCCTCCCCAGGACTACATGCATCTTGCTGGCAGCGTGATTGTGTATACCTTAACTTTTTCGTGTATGGATGGTTGTTGCATGTTACTCGTGCTAACATTTATTTATGGATATATAACACCTGCGGTAGCAGACTACGAGCGTGGTGGTAGGTAATGACGAGTGTGCGCGGGCCAGCGGATATGTCTGCTTTATCAGACCCCTCTACACTCCAACATGCATCGGTAACTGCTAACTACTACGACATGCTTGCAACGCAATTGTATATATACCTACCTTTATTTTCTTTGCATGTATGGCTGACTGTTACATGTTAGCCGAACTTAAACAGTTCCGACATGACGCCCTCCTATGCTTATAACAGGGCTTAGGGTCCTAATTATCCTTATCGCATTGATTGCATCCAGGGATGATACCAGTGATATGAATTTGGCGACTACGGCCTCAGAAAATGGGAAATGGTTGACAATTATGTTTATACGAGGGCTTAAGGCTAATAGTTTCTATCGTCGTATTCAGCATCAAGAGGGATGCCTATTTTTAAAAAATCGTGTCTCAAGACCATGCTGTTAAGAGCTGCCCAAATCTCTCCACTCACCCTATGTTTTGAATTTGAAGACTATATCTTAAACTGTTCGGAAATGGCAGCCTACTATGCTTATAAGAGATCTTAGGGCATAAGTGTCTCTACAATCCTATTCGACATCAGGGGTGATGCCTATGTTATGAAGTTGATGACTATCCATCCTATTCAACATTAGGGGTGATGCCTATGTTATGAAGTTTATGACTATATCTTAAACAGTTCGGGAGTTACAGCCAACTATGCTTATAAGTGTGGTTAGGGCATACTTGCCCTGCGGTTCTTTTCGTCGTCGGGGGTGATGCATATGTTGTGAATTTGACGATTATATCATAAACAATTAAACATCCTCTTTTTTTTGTGGGGGTGCGAGAATCAAATATGACCACCTACAGCAGCAGACGCAGGATTATATGATGGATTACCACACTCTGGTAAAGGATGCGGGAATCAAAGATGGTCCTCTGCAGGAGGCAACGGGTGGTGGGAATTGAATATAGCTTAGTACACTCTGGTGGCAATTGCGTGAATAAAATATGGCCACATACAGCAGAAGATGGTGATGAGGGAGCATTCAAGGAGGACTCGAAAAGCAAGAGGGGAAATGGCAACAGTAATGGAGACCAGTCGGAATATGAGAAAACCTCCCCCCCCCCAAGGGATAGAACGGACGAGAGACAGGAAGAAATGAGAGGGTGCGAGAAATTAGCCAGAAAAAATAAAGGAGATTAGAAGGAATATGAGAAAACCCCCAGGGATAGAGCATGCGAGAAAGAACGGACGTGGGCGAGACTGGAAGGAATGAGTGAAGTTGCATGACAGAGCAATGAACTCGATCATTCGTCAGACAAGATGGATGGTGCAGGCATGGAATGACACAGAGCATGAATGTCAGGGTGACCTCCAAACCCCTCACTACAGGAGTAGAGTCATCGAGCCACTTTTCGGAGTCATGCTATTTTCGGACTGACTGACTCCTATGAATTTCGGCAAGGGAAATTTCTGCGGGAAATTTTTCTGGTTTTGAGGGAAATTCAGGGAATTTTGGACGTTTTTAAGGAAAAAAGGGGTAGTTCCGACATAAGAAAGGGAAATCCAAGACGGCTGCCGTAGATCCCCGGTTCCCCTGCCAGCAACCAGGTGGCACAAAATCGGCATTTTCTTACCACTTACTTATTTTTAATTTCGAAGCTCCTTGACATTTCCCAGACAGTTTTCTAATTATCTGACATTTCCCTGTTTTCAAGGTTTTTCAGATGAGTGGCAACCATGTAATGCTTACGGCAGTGGGAACATTTTCCCTACGTCTCGAGTTTAGCCAATCACAAAAAAGCATGCATTTTACGAACGTATTTTAGCATTTTTATTTCAAGTTATGTACTACAATATAATTTTTCCCTGAACAGCTCCGAAAAAACAAACAATACGAATGAATAAACATCTGTTCCCATTTTGATCGAATACAGCACACACTAAGCTGCGTTTCTATTGGTCAAACTTAAGCAGGAACATAGCTATTCGCTATTACGTCAGTTCAATTTGAAGATACTATTGCTTAATACTTACTGCGTTAAATTGTATTATTGTGTAAACCCCTTAATCCATCTGCTAAGCATGGAGGTAAAGAGCATATGACACTATGGAAGATTCCTTGGACTATTCCATGCAAGCCTACATGGTACTATGGAAGATTTGGTCATCTGCTGGCAGTTTTCATTGACGTTATTGTAATTGGTCGTGTGTAATTTTCGATGGAAGGTTTCCTATAAGGTTGAAATTTTAGCCAATTAGAGAAAGGGCGGTAGAGTCATTCTGTTAATTTTATTTGAAGAAAAAGCGCACGACCATTAAACACTAATTAATAGTAAATTAGAGAATATTTACTGAATCTAAAAATGCATTGTGTAAAGATTACGGTAAGCATCCGTGTTTATTTACAACAAAATTTCCCGTTACAACAACAAAACGATTAAACTTGCTGCATAAACGCATAATGCCGAAGTCGTGAGTAAAGATTGTTCCTGAATCACAGCTGCGGAAGTAAAATCTTAAAACGTGCACTCGGCCTTACTTGTGCGGCAACAGGTATCGTTGGATATGTTGTTGTAAAGAACACTCCATAGCGGCTTGCATGCAGGCTCGGGTAGAAGGTTTCGCGCAATCTTCCGCCCGAGCATGTACAGAACATTTTGTGGCACACAAGATTAAGAAGTTAGGGTGAGTGATGAGAGAAGATATTTTGGGTGGCTCTGAACATCGAGGTCTTGAGAACCAACGAAGTTGAAGCGATGTACGGATCAGCGCCGGAATGCAAGGACGGGGGGGGGGAGATCCCCGAGAAAACCCGCTGATCAGCGGCATCGTCCGACACGATCCCCACGTGCGAAAATCCTTGATTGACGCCGGCGGGAATTGAACCGGTTCGCCTTGGTAGGAGGCGAGCGCTCTACCCGCTCTTCCACTGCGGCACCCCGGACGGGCGGGGTCGAAGGTCGAGGGAGCGGACTGCGATGGCTGTAAGGTGACTAGGTGCCTAGCAGCTGCTCGTCTAAGTCGACAGTGTCGCCATACCTGGTGGCGGTGACCTTGAAGACGCTCCGGTCTAGCAGGGTCTGTTCGGAGGGCATTAGCTGTGGCGTCAGTTACCAGCTATAGTCTATTCGCGGTTTCTTCACACTTTTTGAATCAAACCTTTGAAAAATCACAGCATATATGGCGTGTGTCTGATCGTTTCCTACATATGCCACCTATCACAAGTGTTTTATACTTGTGTTAACATAAAGGCACCTTATTCCTGGTTGATTGAAGCTTTTACTTTGTCTGTAAATAATAATATTTCCTTTTAACAGTGACACGTGAGGTGTGTTGGTAAGAAATAGTTCTCATGGAAATATTAGCACACGGAGTGGGCACGAATGCTGTGCGTTGTCCCTTTGGTGTCATTTTCTGGTTAAGCTTTGTTTGCACGAGGTGGAGGAATGTACTGGAAGAACTCTAGCAGGGCTTCAGAAAAGTGTAAAGTAACCATGAAGGTGAAGGTGGTCGCTAAGTGAGGGGTATGTTTGTGTGAATGAGGTCAACATCCACGAAGCTCTAGGGGCTACGCCGACCGGCGTCTGTGAAGCAATATCGCCTCTAAGCGAAGTCCATTCAACTAGCGCGCGGTGGTTTCGTCGTGATCGTAGAACTTCGTGAATTTAAGCAGTGACCCTGTAATTTAATTGGACGCGACTCTGTGCCAAAGTTCAATCAGCGATCTACACTGAAGAGCCAAAAAAAACTGGCATAGGCGTGCGTATGCAAATAACAGAGGTATGGAACCAATCAGAGTAACGCGAAGTGGTCGGCAGCTAGATCGGTTACTGCTGCTACAATGGCAGGTTATAAAGATTTAAGCGAGTTTGAACGTGGTGTTATAGTCGGCGCACGATAGATGGGACATAACATCTCCGAGGTAGCGATAACGTTTGTATGTTCGCGTACGACCATTTCACGAGTGTACCGTGAATATCGGGAATCCGGTAAAACATCACATCTTCGACATCGCTGCGGCCGAGAAAAGATCGTGAACGAACGGGACAAACGACGACTGACGAGAATCATTAAACGTGACAGACGTGCAACCCTTTCTCAAATTGGCGCGGATTGGATTTGTGGACTGCCCAGCAGGATTCATTTTGTGAAATGCCTCCTGCATACCTTCAGACATTAGTTGATTCTATGCCACGTCGTCTTGCGGCACTTCTGCGTGCTCGGGGGGCCCTACACGATATTAGGCAGGTGTACCAGTTTTTATAGCTCTTCAGTGTAAGAAAATAAGTTTTTTTTAGTTACGTTGGCAAAAGAAGGATATTGAATATTCAGCAGACCGACAATGAATTTGACTAACTGCTAAGAAAATGCCGAGGGATGGTAAAGAAAGGAATAACGTACGTTACGCTCCAGCATAACAAACCAGAAAAGACCAAGTCGGAATAATAGTCGCGATGGGCCCGAAAAATGCCAACGTGGAGTACGGAATGATTTTGCAGTCGAAATGTCGACGTAACACCACACTACGTACGTCGAAACTCCTGTCATGAGTAAGCTGGGCACTGAAGCATTAGAACATGTCTTCTGTTCTGTGCAACCACAGCGACATGTAATGCGATGCTCCAAAAAAAGCAAAACATTTCACACTTAAAACAAGTTAACATTTACTACTCATGGCATGCCCGCTATGGCAGGAAAAAACCTAATGTATTAGATGACTTGAAATACGAAGGAGACTTCTGTTATGTTACGGAAGAGAGGATCGAGTCGAACAATGGTCAATGTGAGTTTTGTCTAAAAACAGGTCGACCGTGCTGGGCGCTAAAGCGGAAAACCGAGCTATGTCAGTAGAACAAATTATAAAGCGTACCACCGCACAATGAAATAAGATAAGAGGATTTTGCAAACACTCCTTACAAAATATGACTCATGTAGGGAGAGTTGTAGAGATCTTAATATTATGACCGTTCCATGTTTATACATTTACTCTAATGTAGTATACGTAATTAATAAGCTCATGTGTTCTCCAAACGTTCAGAAGTCGACAACTATAAAACTAGGTTTACCTAACAATTAACAGTCATTACTATAAACAATTCCAATTGCTTAATAAACTATCATCTGTACTTGACAATTAGAAAAACATTATTTTTAGTGAACTAGTCTCTAAGTAGTAGTTGCACAATGTTTATATTGCAACTTGGAAACCTAGCATGTGTATGTATGGTTTTGTTTTTTAATCCTATGTTGTACTAATGTCTTTATTTTACTCGTTACATTATAATTTTTATTTACTTCTGTGGTACACATGACAAAGCCGAATGCACCATGAAATGTTTAATGGCTGTAAAAATGATCAAATATAAAATGTAAAAATCTAACATTTTCGACTTGACCCTCTGTTCCTTAACACCACAGATTTGCGGTTGAAGAGTTCAGCTGGTAGAGTCGCCCAGCCCGTGACGTCACCGGTCAGTTAGTTAGCTTCCACACCGCGAGGAGGGAAGGATGCACCCTCGTGCAGTCGCCGTGCACTGCGTCCTTAGTGGCTGTACTGCCAACCATCACCATGCCTCCAAGCCTGCAGCACACGACGTCGACGGGAATGCTCTGTGTGGAAGCAGGACCCGGTGCTGCAAAACTGTTCCAGTCATCTGGCGAGTGCGGTGATCGTGCACCTTGTCGTGACGTCACCGGTCAGTTAGTTAGCTTCCACACCGCGAGGAGGGAAGGATGCACCCTCATGCAGTCGCCGTGCACTGCGTCCTTAGTGGCTGTACTGCCAACCATCACCATGCCTCCAAGCCTGCAGCACACGACGTCGACGGGAATGCTCTGTGTGGAAGCAGGACCCGGTGCTGCAAAACTGTTTCAGTCATCTGGCGATAGTGCGGTGGTCGTGCACCTTGTCGTGACGTTGCAGTCAGAAGCGGCGCCGAGACATCTGGACTGTGATGGCAGACTCATTCCTTTCTCGATGACTTTCCACCACAAATGCACGGTGTTGAACCAACCACAGCGCCATGATTACCAAATGGCATATCGTCCGTGGGCCATCTCTCACGCACGCGCGTGTATTTATATATTTTTTACGAGTTATAATGGCCTACGGCTTGCGCCCACCGCCAACTTCAACGATTCCAAACGAAACGCGCAACAAAGACGACAAAATCTTCGTGAGGCGAAATATCCAAAAAAATCGAAGGTCCGTTTAACTCACGAAAACGGTCGAAACGGCACAAACACTGCCCAGGCGCCGAAGTCCAGAAAACTCGGACCGTCGCCGACGGCGGCTATGGAAGAACTAACACCTGCCTGGCGTGATGTTCAAGAAATAACACGACCTGCCGCACGTATTGACATAGCATTCAATACATTCCACTACCACTCGCGTTGTTCTGCTTTGTTCACGTCCCGCTACTAAATCTGCCCAATCCTGTATTTCCAAAATCACTGCGCACTCTTCTTTGCACATCGTCAAACCGGCACCTGAAAGTGCTCTTAGAGCCGAAACAACAGCACGTGCCGTACTCTTGTTGTCTGGTACAGTTTGTTTCCAGTGTATTCACACTTCTTGAATCAGACATTTTAGAAACCACCCCATGTACGAGGTGTTCGATAGTTTCCTAAACACGCGATGTATCACAAGCATTCTACAATTATCTTAACAAAAAAACATTAGATTTTTGGGTTAAATTGGACTTTTACTTATATTAAGTCTATGTTTTTTATTAGGTGTATTTCTTATCATTTACGTATTTAATATTTATTTAATTTTAAAAAATAAATAATATACATTACACACATAGATAAAAATAAAAATATATGCTATTTAAATATTATAATTTATAATTAACATGAATAACAACAGGGAGAAAATAGGTGTGGTGGTAATGCCTAGTAAGAAATAGTTATACAGAATATTATTACATAGAGTGCGCACAATACGGTGCGTTTTCCGCCTCCAGACTTAGTTCAGTTAGGGTAGAACTTCAGCTTGGCTTCAGAACAACTGGAAGTAACCAGGAATGGACTAAGCCAACGTGTTTGGCAATGTAAACACCGCGTGACTCGACACTGGATTGCCAGTCGAGTGTCGACCAAGTATATCGTGTTCCCAAGCGCGTGTCTGTGCGTGCGAACGCACGTGTTGAACAACGTGTTCGGGTTTTTCCCCCGAAGTTGTCAACGACATGCGTTTATCGTTTACTCCGCGGAGTGCAGCTTGCACGAGAAGGGTCGGCCATTCGGCTATCCGTTACGTAAAAAAAAAAAAAAAGAAAGAAAAACTGAAGGCACGTCAGTTTCTTGAAACACAGGCGTCAACTTCGAGGTTTATGCCCAACAGAACGTAGACAAAGCAAGAACAAACTACCAGTCGTAAAAAGACTACACAACACGGGGAGAAAATATATCTACATAACCCACGACGATACTGAAGAAAAGCCGTCTGAAATCGACCAGAATAAATTATAAAAATAAATATCGGCATCAGCACAAATCAAGAGAAGAAAAAAAAAGGGGGGGGGGATAAGTGGATGGAATAGGCTGTTTGTTCACTGTAAAGTAAGCACTTTTAAGGCCCTAGTTACTTTTTCCTTTCGGCCATTTTTTTATCCTTTAACCCCGTTTTTAAAATAAATATTGTCATGTAAGTAATAAACACAGTGCGTATGTTTCACCGCACTCTGAGGTTAACGTCTACGGCTAAAATAAAACACATTTATTGAGTATTATTCGAAATGAGAGGGATCTGAAAAGTTCTTACTTTAGCGTGAATAGCCCATACCACGATGTCCGGCGCAGAACTTAAAGCCACACAGGAATAAGTACTGATACAAAAACTGACCTCGGAATAACTGGCCAGTCAAAGATAGACGTGAAGCGACAAAAATAGCCGGAACGACAGAAAAGGGCGACGCAGGTGAAAGGGCACAAAGAAACGCGTTTTGCACGAAGTTTCGGGTAGGGCTACGAGTCGTGTTCTCTTTTTGTGGCTCGTAAAACGTCTTGGAAGGTTTAAAAAAAAAAAAAACAGCAAAAGTCCTCTTTTTCAGAAGCAGTGAACGAATGCGAAGGAATATCTTTTTTTTCCCCCTTATTTTTAAAGGAGTCCTTTAAACACACATAAGCTCTGCTGAATAGCTTCCAGAAAAAAAAAGCTACCTCTTTCGAGAATATCACGCGATTTTAGTCTTCCTCGTCACTCACGCGCGCATGCCTTTTCTGCGCTGTTCGTCCCCATGACGAGAAGCGCGAGCATCGACTGTGTTTCAGAACTGCCTTTTCTTTCTAGTTCAAGGATCACATGGTTATAATATACACTGCGATGGAAACCGCTAACCCCTCTTCTCTTTCCTTACGTGAAACTTTATTAAGCCACCACAGGCAGACATATGATAGTACAAATGAGTTGTGGTTAGTACTTCACTCGCAGAGGGCGCGTTATTTATATTTAGTATCTGCAACGTAGAATAACGATGAGGTAGACAGATTCTTCGTTTTCTGCGCATGTACCCAACATCGACCTACCCCAAAGAAACACAACTGTCAAAGTCACATGGTCAACAGTGATGAACGTGTTTCTATGTGTCTTTATTTTTTAACGACAAGCGCTATTATATGAATAAAATACTTCTACCCATTTTGATTTAATCAACTGCATTACAAATTGGTTAGAGTAGGTATAAAAACATCTCGAAGCACTTGTTTACTAAACAGCGTTCTAACCTCAAATCCAATCCACGCAATTTAAGCCAGTCGCATTGGCAGGTGAGCAGTTCAATGTTGGGACACGGAGATTGGTTGTGTGCAGCTAGCGAGATCCGTCTACCTCATCCTTAATCTATGTTCTGCAAAGCACGCTTTCAGTATGGGGCAAAGCCGTCTATCACGGCTATACAGGCAGCGATGGGACGAGGCATTCCATCATACTGGGAACGGATAGTGTCCACGAGGGCCGATTAAATATGGCAAACTGATGTTTGCACCGAGGCAGCGCAGGGCAACGAAAATTGCTCTGCACTTGTGCCAGTAATCAGAGCTGGAATGAAATATACGAGACGCAAGTGGTTGCAAGTCTTCCTCATAGACTAAAGATGAGGTAGAGCGATCTCGCTGGCTGCGCACAACCAATCTCCGTGTCCCAACATTGAACTGCTCACCTGCCAATGCGACTGGCTTAAATTGCGTGGATTGGATTTGAGGTTAGAACGCTGTTTAGTAAACAAGTGCTTCGAGATGTTTTTATACCTACTCTAACCAATTTGTAATGCAGTTGATTAAATCAAAATGGGTAGAAGTATTTTATTCATATAATAGCGCTTGTCGTTAAAAAATAAAGACACATAGAAACACGTTCATCACTGTTGACCATGTGACTTTGACAGTTGTGTTTCTTTGGGGTAGGTCGATGTTGGGTACATGCGCAGAAGACGAATAAGCGGTCTACCTCATCTGTGGTCTATGGTCTTCCCTGTCTAGCAACTCCATTTACACTTTGCCTTCTTCAGGAACCAATAAGATATTTCGTAACATGATCGTTCGGGCATCATCGGCAGTCCTCGGAAGTATTCGGGTCTGCTTGTACTAACAGCTGTCCCGGCCGTCTCTGCATAACTTCCTCTATAATGCGTATTTTGTTTATTTTGCACTGTTACCCAGTGTGGACGTCGACAGCCACGTCTTTCACTAATTGATGAAGCGTGACGATTGGTGATTAATAAGAGACAATTACATATTTTCAGCAGACAAGAAATGCATATTTTAATTATGCAACGAAAAAAGAAACGTCATGAAATATAACATTATGTTCTCTGCTCGGTTACAATTCAAACTCCATCATTATCAGCGTTAACGCTTATAATATACGATATGCCACATATCTTCTGTGCTAGCAAAAACATAAAACTGTTTTCCAAACAATACACATACATGATATCAAATACACAAGGTATCTAGTGTATTTGATATTATGCATGTGTACTGTTTGGAAAACAGTTTTATTTTTCTGCTAGCAAAGAAGAGATGTGGAATATCGTACATTGTAAGCGTTAATACTGTTAATGGCGCAGTTGGAAGTGTAATACATCACGTCCGCCATATTGCCCCGCACTGTCTTTCCAATGTTTTCATTCCCATAGTCCATAGTGACGTGATTCATTGCAAAAAAAACATACGAAAATTAGGCCTAACCTATATGATAGTCAAGATGCATAATGTTGGTTACTGAACAGCATATATTTTTCCGCAGTGTAATGCAATCGGCGAAGTGTTCAAATTGAGTGTTAAGGTTTACGTGAGGTGTTTTTAGTCTACGTTACATTCGCAGACTTCTAGCGATATTCGAGTTGCATGCTGTGGGCATTATTTGTTGTCATCACCAATCTTCATCTCGCCTATTCGACATTTAGCGAAACAATGTGTTCAATAACAAAATCCCTTCCACTAAATGCAGCAAAAATTTTAACGAAGCCCCATTACTGAAATGTAGTTAAACCTTGTAAACATATTTTGTACGTGTTACTTATTCAGCTGAGGCACCGCCGCAACTAGAAAGGCAGCCATGTTGTGGAGTACTACAGTGTCGACTGCGCATGCGCAGCGAGTGCAATTCCACTCGCGCCAAGGAACCTGCCCGGCGCAGACTTCTCTGCATTTCGCGTCGGCCACGTGGCCGCTTGCCGATCTGTTATCGAACTCCACTGGGCGGCGTTCCAGAACGTTACTCCGATAGTAACGTCACAGAGTGTAACAGGCGAGGAAAGTAAGAGTAAGCGTGGTTTTGGAACGAGCATGGCGTAAACAGCACGCATACACGAGTATATACTGATTGATGAACAAACTCAAATTCCCAAAGAAACTTATCACTTTCCCCAAATTCTTTCTTTTCCAAAAAATATTTATGTACATAAACAGCTTCACTTACCATAAGTTAATCATAAACATTGCGTCTAAAAATGCAACCTTTATACAAGTTAACTTTTAAATAAAAATACAAATTTTATCACTCATCACATGTAATTTTCCCGTGTGTGTCTGTAACAAAAATGTTCACATTTCCTTTCAGTAGGTTTCATTCTACTAAACTTCCCGCCATTTTCAATGCACCTTACGTTACTCGCTGAAATAGTGTGTGTAAAAGTTTAACTCTGGCAAGATGCTGAGAGTAATTACTCTGCTGTTTTGGGACAGCCAAAGAGAAGTTTTACTCGCAGAGTAACGTTTTGGAACGCAGCGCAAGTGCAAAATTTGCGTTCCGCCCTCTAGAAACGTATATTCAATCAGCTCCATGAGGCACTTACCACCATACTTCCTGCAACTGTACCCTCAGATCAGACACCGCTTGGAGAGGCAGTTGACGGTGGTGCAATCGTCGCCCCATTATATCCCACACGTGTTCAATAGGGGAGATCTGGTGACCTGGCAGGCCAAAGAATGGTGTCCACATCTTGTAGGGACTATTGGATGACGCGAGCTGTATTGGAACGAGCGCTGCATGATAATGTTAGGCACGCTGTGGAAAAAATGGCATCACTGACATGTCGCTATGCTCTCTCTGTGCCTTCAAGAAACGCGAGACGAGGCCGGGAGTCATAAATGATGGCACCAAGTACCATGACACTTGGTGTTTCGTTGTAAAGCACGCAGGGTTGGTTCAACTGTCACTTAAACATAGTTTTTTAATTGCATGTTGAGTCCAAGACGCAAAACCTACTGGAAGAGCGCGCACCTCACAACAGAAAACAAACCGACCAAAATAACATTTACATTATTATGTTAATACATTCTCGTTACTATTTTGTATTTGTATATCATGTTATTTATGTAATTGTTACAGTTTTTGTAATGCTTTGACATGTATTCTACATCCTGGAGCTTATCGAGCTCAAAAAAAGGATCGATGAATATATTAAATAAATAAAACATGGCGGAAAAGAAGACGCAAATGAGGTAACAAAAAAGCCTAGTTCAGCTTGTCACCACCAGGGCACGAATGCAATAGGCGGCAATTAAACAAGGAAGTCGGAACACACCACCTGGTGTCCGGGACGCATGGCGTTCACGAATCAGTGCAGGATCGTCGTGTTGCCAAACCCTGCTAAGACCATCATCTGCATCGAGATTGAAGCGAGGCTCATCGGAGAACACAATTCCTCTGTCCAATGTTCATGTTCCTGGGGCCTTATGCTCGAAATAGTTCGGCTTCCTCAGACCATTCGAGCCGAGTAGTGTGGTTGATCGTCGTGTTGCCAAACCCTGCTAAGACCATCATCTGCATCGAGATTGAAGCGAGGCTCATCGGAGAACACAATTCCTCTGTCCAATGTTCATGTTCCTGGGGCCTTATGCTCGAAATAGTTCGGCTTCCTCAGACCATTCGAGCCGAGTAGTGTGGTTGATCGTCGTGTTGCCAAACCCTGCTAAGACCATCATCTGCATCGAGATTGAAGCGAGGCTCATCGGAGAACACAATTCCTCTGTCCAATGTTCATGTTCCTGGGGCCTTATGCTCGAAATAGTTCGGCTTCCTCAGACCATTCGAGCCGAGTAGTGTGGTTGATCGTCGTGTTGCCAAACCCTGCTACGACCATCATCTGCATCGAGATTGAAGCGAGGCTCATCGGAGAACACAATTCCTCTGTCCAATGTTCACGTTCCTGGGGCCTTATGCTCGAAATCGTTCGGCTTCCTCAGACCATTCAAGCCGAGTAGTGTGGTAAACCCGTATACGGCTTCATGTGTGCGAGGTTTGCTATGCTGGAGCGGAAACCTCTCGCATAAGTTTTGACCATTCGACTCGGGCCAGCATTGTGGTACGCGAGATCCAGCATGGCTAGTGCCAGTGTTGCACGCGCTTCTTCTTGCTGTTTCAACATACGATTAGAACTATTTGTCGGTGATAAATGGAACAAAATGTACGTCCCACAACAGAACATTCATATCAAAATATTGTTTCAGCAACAACATGTGATAATATGCATTTTAATTACTTCTCAAAGTTACTGGAATGAAACGGTATAAAACTAGGTTACAACTATATGCAGTACGTAGTTCTAGGCTTTACCACATTCGTAGTAGCTCAGTTGTTAGCGCTGCGGCTTACAAATTCAAGGTTCTACGGTTCGAGTTTGCTCTAGGTACTTTTTTTTTTTTAATTTATACATCTTTATTAGTTCAATTATATCGTAAATATAAAGACATTTTTTTTCTTAGTTATATTTACGCTCAATATTGAATAATAAACGAGAAATAAAATGGGAAACAAAACTATCCTTATAGTGACTGCTGAAAGTTATTCGCTATAAGCATAGTGTAATATATTTGATCTTTGTTCTTATGGTTATTTATTACATGTATTGTTATTCTTAGCTGATTGTAATATGTAACTTACAATGTTACAATCTTGTACAGTCTTCTGAGGATTGAAAATTCGACTTTTATCAATTCAATTGCTAATGCCAGATGACAGTGTACGATGTGAAACACTTTCGTTTGGCGAGAAACTGATCGCTTCTAAAATATTTCAATATTAGAGCTTGCAATGAGACTAATACTTCCACACACACTGTGCAGATAATACTCTTTCTGTGGAAAATCATAAATGCTGTTCAATAATAAATAAGAAAATATGAGACCAGAGACAACTTAGGCAATATTTAAATCATTATAAAACAATAATTGTGTTCTATTTGAAACCCAGCTTGTCTAATTTCAAACAAACAGAAATGATTGTTTTAACAATTATTAGCCAGCGCCTAAAAACAAAATGTCTTAAACAGTAATTTAGTAAAATAGTAAATAAGAGTAAAATGCGAGGACATTTGTTCCTGGTTGGTGGACCTAGTACAAAAGCGCGGTGAACTCATTCTGCCTCGCGATGACTGATTTGAAGAGCAAGTTATAGTTTCACGTGTTATAAAACTTCTATTACGATACATTTGCTATTATCGGCATGTGACAATATTTTTGTAAAATAATCCTTGCTTATAAATACCCACCTATGTTCGCTAAGAAGAAGTTCTGAAGTAAGTCGTAGAGTGAACTTATACATCAGTAACACTCAGCACCGTAATAATCACTATGCTTATAGTGACTTCAAGTGCAGCCATATAACTTTTCTAAGTTTAAGTAATTTTAGCGGAAAACTTTGTGTGTGTGTACCGTATGCATGTAAACAATTATTGTGACAACAAGTTTGAATGATCAGTGACTAATGGTTGAAACATATTTAAACAAAATACTTATCCAAATGTGGTACTATTTAAATATTGTTTGGATTAAATGCAAAATTAAGGCTAAAATATTTTCACTTATACTTAATCAAGTTGAAGACATCAGTACACAGGTTTGAATAATAACCATAATTTCTTCAATTATCAAACGGAAAAAATACGTGAATAATATAAATTTATTGAACAACATTATTAATATATGCCTAATAAATATGTATGTCGAAGGCCCGGGGAAAAATTTAAAGGGAACGATATTAAGACTGCGGTAGAGCAATATATCATACATTAACAAAAATAAAAATTTGGCCATGACAAAAAATACCAAGAACTTAAGTAAAAGCGGAAATAAATGTGTCTAATCAAGAAAAATTGCATGAACAATTAATATTAATTTACAAACTCGAAAAAAAATAAAGTTCAGCAAATTTAGAGTGAATAAAATGGTGCATAAGCTAACTGGTATAACCAAAACATTATAATGAAGCAGAGAGGATGAGATAAATACTTTGGACTAAATACTGTAAGCTACTTATTACTAGGATCGAAATTCATCAATTAAAGAATGTTTAAATTATCCTAATTCTTTAACTTCGTCTACCTACAATTTACAATTGATGAAAGTAACTAGATGAACGACAAATAAATTCGTCATGCGCTTGATAAATAAAGTTGCTCTCGTATTAATAAAAATATGTTTAGTGAATGTTCGTTGCAGCCTGACAGATAGTGTTTTTCTTTGAAGCTGTACGAGCTGCCGACCAACCCTACAGTAGGATTCCCAGCGTTCAGTCGTATGAGAGATACCCAAGTCACTCGGCTTTCGTTCCGAGCCCACTAGTCGCACGGCAGCAGATACGAGTAGTTCCTGCACAGATTCACGGCATTCCCAGCATGCAGTCGCATGAGAGATACCCAAGTCACTCGGCTTCCGTTCCTAGCCCAGTAGTCGCACGGCAGCAGACCCGAGTGGTTCCAGCACAGTCTCACGGCATTCCCAGAGTTCAGTCGCATGAGAGATACCCAAGTCACTCGGCTTCCGTTCCGAGCACACTAGTCGCACGGCAGCAGACCCGAGTGGTTCCAGCACAGTCTCACGGCATTCCCAGAGTTCAGTCGCATGAGAGATACCCAAGTCACTCGGCTTCCGTTCCGAGCACACTAGTCGCACGGCAGCAGACCCGAGTGGTTCCAGCACAGTCTCACGGCATTCCCAGCGTGCAGTCGCATGAGAGACACCCAAGTCGCTCGGCTTCCGTTCCGAGCACACTAGTCGCACGGCAGCAGACCCGAGTGGTTCCAGCACAGTCTCACGGCATTCCCAGCATGCAGTCGCATGAGAGACACCCAAGTCACTCGGCTTCCGTTTCGAGCACACTAGTCGCACGGTAGCAGACCCGAGTGGTTCCAGCACAGTCTCACGGCTTCCGTTCCGAGCACACTAGTCGCATGGCAGCAGACCCGAGTGGTTCCAACACAGTCTCACGGCATTCCCAGCGTGCAGTCGCACGAGAGACACCCAAGTCACTCGGCTTCCGTTTCGAGCACACTAGTCGCACGGCAGCAGACCCGAGTGGTTCCAGCACAGTCTCACGGCATTCCCAGCGCGCAGTCGCATGAGAGACACCCAAGTCGCTCGGCTTCCGTTCCGAGCACACTAGTCGCACGGCAGCAGACCCGAGTGGTTCCAGCACAGTCTCACGGCTTCCGTTCCGAGCACACTAGTCGCATGGCAGCAGACCCGAGTGGTTCCAACACAGTATCCCGGCATTCCCAGCGTGCAGTCGCACGAGAGACACCCAAGTCACTCGGCTTCCGTTTCGAGCACACTAGTCGCACGGCAGCAGACCCGAGTAGTTCCAGCACAGTCTCACAGCATTCCCAGCATGCAGTCGCATGAGAGACGCCCAAGTCGCTCGGCTTCCGTTTCGAGCACACTAGTCGCACGGCAGCAGACCCGAGTAGTTCCAGCACAGTCTCACGGCATTCCCAGCGTGTAGTCGCACGAGAGATACCCAAGTCACTCGGCTTCCGTTTCAAGCACACTAGTCGCACGGCAGCAGACCCGAGTGGTTCCAGCACAGTCTCACGGCATTCCCATCGTGCAGTCGCATGAGAGACACCCAAGTCACTCGGCTTCCGTTCCGAGCACACTAGTCGCACGGCAGCAGACCCGAGTGGTTCCAGCACAGTGTCATCATGTTCGGCAAAACACCGCTCAACGAACTACTCGCATGCGACTCAACAAAGCAGCTCAAGGCCTCTGGCATCGCCGATGGCGCGCCGCACGATGCCGAGGGGTCGAAGACAAACGCCGAGGTTGACACCATGCATGTCGACCAGCCCCACAGACTGCACACCACACAAATGTCTTATCGCACCTGGCACATTCTTTCGATAACTGTCGCTAAAAAGAAGTCACTTTAGGATATTTTATCAATGGACAATCTTGAAAAATGCTATTAAACATTGGGGCCACGGTGGTGTAGTGGTTTGACTATTCGCCTCCCACCAAGGCGAACCAGGTTCGATTCCCGGCGGGGTCACTCTCTGATTTTCGCATGTGGGAATCATGCCGCCAGTCTGTGGGTTTTCTCGGGGATCTCCCTTTCGCCCTGCCTCTCATTCCGGCGCTGCTCCATACTCACCTCGCTTTACCCTCATCGGCTCTCAAGACCTCTTTGTTAAAAGCCGCCCAAATATTTTCACTCCCTCACTATTAAATATACTGTAACATTTGCTACATTTTTTTTAACGGAAAGTTTTGCGCTGCACTGACGTGTGCAAAATTACGACGTCAAAAATATCTCCAGAGTCATACACCACTCCAACAAAACATTCTCTCACAAAGTTGGCAAAAACTGTGTGGGATTGCCTTATTCTCCTCTCCCCTTCCCACAGTATTCTGAAAATCTGTAGCCTTCAATTAAAGTGCTCAGAGTTATTTGATGTTCGACGCTCTCTTCAGCGGTAATAGTAGAAGAGTGGGGAAGCCCCGCCCAGGGAAACGGCATCTCCGGGTTAGACCATGGTCCTCATTTGCCGACAGCATTTCGCAACACTGACAATTACACGTTGCCAACCATGCAGCATGAAGCAGACTCCATATCCTGCCTCACTTTCATTTATATTTGTGTGATCGAACTGTACATTCTGTATGAACAGACATTTTTAGGGTTAATCAGAGTTACATAATAACTTCTTTCTATTTTTTTCACAAAAATATTTTTCTTCTTACTAGTTTTATGCTAGAACACTATTATAATATAATTTATGTATCGTGAAAAAAATTCAAAACATTTCAAGATGATTAAATTTGGTTATTTTTTTACTACGTATTCAGCTTTGTAAATATATTTTCATAAATTTTAAAATAACTATTTTTGACCATGTAGTTTTGTGGTTTCTATGTGTTATTATTAAAAAAAGGCCAATAATTTTTTATTATTTTTTATTTGCACAAAATATTGTCCAACTTTTAGACATTATTAACAAGTACTATTTACTCAGATAAAAATAATATTACACGACGTATTTTTTTTACACAATGATGTCAGAACCCCAATTTGTGTTTTTGGGATGTACATAAATTGAAAACTCTCTCACCGAAATGAGATAATTCAAAATTGAAATGAGATACCATGAATTACTTCAAGTAATCTTTAAAATCATTCTATGAAATATTTTTGCAATTTTTCAAAATTGCTTAAAATAAGGAAATTATTGCATATCTTTTATTTGTAGCAGTCTTATCATTTTCCGTAAAATAATTTTTGCTAGGCATACTTTAAAATTAATCAAGACCGTCATTTCACCCATGTTAAATGTTCTGTGAATGATTTCGTTTATTTTATTTGTACGTCCGAAAAACACTACAATTGCGAGCCTTACACGCCATTATGCAAACAAATACATCGTCTAACATATGTTTATGCGAGGTAATAGTACTTGTAGGTAATGTCTACAAGTGAACAGTATTTCGTACAAATATACATCGTGGCATTTTTTGGTGATCTTGGGAGAAAAAATTCATTAATCAAATACTCCACAGATCAAGACCCATTAAAGGAAATAAAAAAAAAGCTTATGTACCTGCAGGGGTTGCTTTGTACCTCTCGGTGCCGTTTGCCGAAGGAACAACAAACTATAACCGGACGGGTAATATTCCAAACTTAATACTCAACCGCGTTTTGCTGATATTTTTCCAAAATTGCATAAAAATATGCATTTCGAGCGGTGAAAGATTACTCCTGCGGTGCAAAGTAATCCCGATGTACAGTTATGGGCATTTTATACGGAAATTGTCAAAACCGGTTTCCAACATTCTATTCAGTCCGTCCAGCCACAGTCGCGCACGCATTGCACATTAATGATATTTATGGCCGTAACTGTACCCACAAAGGCATCAGTGCCCATTTTCCCTTGTGCCTGATCTGATTTGTGGAATTGTATACACCTCTTTGACATGAATGGGTTACTTACTGCCAACATCACGAAGCACGCAGCACTGGTTGCAAATAAAATGAACACACGTACTGCGCACACCTAAATAAAATAAAATAAAATTACGTGACTGGAACCCGAACTCTGAAATGAACGTGTGACCCGAAGGGAAACTTAAGTTTATTTCTGCAATAGTGCAGTACTCGTCTTTTCCCGTTTAACTATCTTGGCAGTAAAGTTTGGATTTACTTTATGATTTCTTTTAATCAAAGTTGGTAATAGTCTCATCGGTAACGGTTGCCGCCACTGTTTGACTGGCATCGTGCCGAGTCTAAGTTCTGCAACGGACTTTTTGAAATCCGTATATTTGTATTGCATCACGGTGAGGGCAGGGAATAATAACTATAGTTCAACCACTGTTACCCCCAACTTTTCTGAAACCCTTCTAAAGTTCTACTTCTAAGACATTCCTCCGCCTAACGCTAACAAAGCTTAACAGAGTCCGGAAAATTACACCAAAGGGGACCACGCACCACATTCGTGCGCACTCAGTGTAATGTTATTTTGTATAAGAACTATTTCTTACTAAGCATTACCAACACACCTATATTCCCACTATTTTTCATTCATTTTAATTATAAATGAAATATTATAATTTATAGGTAGAAGTTGGATTTGATCAAAAATAAGTTACTTTGATGTTAACAAACGTATCAAATTACGAAACAAACACACACGTCATACAGGGGCGATTTTTCAAAGTTTTTATTTTAAAAAATGAGAATAAACCGCGAATGGTTTTAATAGTACAATTCACGCGATTTTTGCAAGGACACGACGATTTTATTCGCGTTCGCAGTTTTGATATTGCTGATCAGACAAGGAGCCTGCAACCTGCTACAGTCGTGCGTCATCGACGCCTTCAGAAGTTGCGCTCCGAACACGTGCTCTCGAAGTGAGCAAGACACGCGGGGGCCACGGTGGTGTAGTGATCAGACTACTCGTCTCCCCAGGCGAACCGGGTTCGATTCCGGCGGGGATTTCCGCGCGTGGGAATCGCGCAGAACGATGGCACTGGTCGGCGGGTTTCCTCGGAGATCTCCCGTTTCCCTCGCCCTTCCATTCCCCCACTGCTCCATCCATAGTCTAGTCACGGTTTCTTCACACATTTTGAATTAAACCTTTGAACAATCGCCCGTGTTCGGTTGTTTCCTAAATATGTCGTGTATCACAAGCTTTTTATACTTGTGCTAACAAAAAAACTACTTATGTTTATTGAATATAGTTTTTAATTATGGTTTATTTATAAACTATAATATTTAATTTATAATTAATATGAATAAAAACAGGGAGAAAATAGGTGTGTTGGTAATGCCTAGTAAGAAATAGTTATTTTGAAGAATATTACATTATAAAGCTGTGTGTGCACGAATGCTGTGCGTTGTCCCTTTGGTGTAATTTTCTAGACTCGGTTAAGCTTTGTTTGCATGAGGCGGAAGAGTATCCTGAAAGTAGATCTTCAGCAGGGCTTCAGAAAAGTATGAAGTAACGGTGAATGGCCTATTCCGCTCATTTCACCCGCACCACCCTGACAGTTCGCTGTGAAGTGCTTTCAAACCCGCCAACTTGTTAGATTGACGAATTCCCGCCACAACCGTATCACGGGTCTTATTTTAGGCATCGACAGGGCACACGACAAAGTTTTGCACATTTCCTCAAATTAAGTCGCATTATTCATAGTCGCTTTTAGTCCGCACTTAAAAAAGTTCATCCTCCGAACAAAATTGTTCGTATTCACAGAGCCATCCATTATTATTGCTAGTCAGAGGATCTTCTTGCTTTAGTACGGACTAACTTTTAGCCCGAACTTAGAGTAGGACTAACGACGTATTAAAGTAAAAAATAAACATAACCAACTTAAGATAGTGTTGCTAATATTACATGCAAGTGGACGCTTAAGATAGTGTTGCTAATATTACATGCAAGTGGACGCTTATATGTTACGAAACACAGAAATACGTTTAAGGCCGATTCTGTCAATCTGTTGAAGCAAACATACACCGATTTAATGAATGAAATGTTCCGTGAGTAAAATTTCAAGGACATATAATCATAATACATCAGTGTTAAGCTACAGCGATGCCATTCGAATTTCTGTGTCAATCAAATGCCTTCTCTGACGGCAGATTGTTATCAGACGTGATATTAATACTTTCAAAGAGAATTCTAATACACATCCTATAGACAATATACGGAGTAAAGCATGTTTTAGAGATACTTTTACCAGTATTTCAGTAGTAACATCGTGGGTTGACGTGCACAAGAGTGCAAGTTCGAATCTTGTCTGGGTAAGGACAATTTATAATGTATTTTTGTAATATATTTAGCACCAAAATACAAATTTATTATCATTATAAAGACGGTATTGTAGTAAAAAAAATGAAACTCCTAAACTACCAGTGCATAGGGGTACGATACGAAAAATTAACGAATCAACATGGAATAATAAGGTTATCGTTAAATTATTTTCTCTCGTCTTCCATTCTGTGGTATTGCAGTACATGGTCGAGAGTCAAATGCATAAAAAATTCAAAGAAAAAATATATTTGTTTTGCAATTACCTATACATACAAAACTCAACGTCTGTCTGTTAGTGTGCTTATCATTCGAGAACCACGTATCCGATGTGTGTTTTTTTTTAATCATAGCTATGTTCTCTGACCAGGTTTTAGTATATATTTTGTTACGTAAAGTAACATAAGGAATAAGCAGTGACGATAATAGTGAGTCAAGTCGGAAAAAAGTTTGCCGCCAGCGCGCTCTCTTGCAATACGCTGTCTAAACCGTTAAAGATGGAGCAATATCACGTAGTGAAGAACTGTGTAGAATAAAAAGAGCTAAAAAACTCCGGCCGCACGAGATCCGTCAATGTGCGCCACCTCTCGCCGAAATGCTGTGACGATGTCTGCCTCGTCACTGGCAACGAACCCTGGACAACCTCGGAGACCACTTTGAAGGATGGTAAAACAGCTCGTACACGCACGATACGTACCCGTTCACACGAATGTATACAGTTTGTACGAGAATATATCAACTAAACGGTGATCTCAAGCAGCCATGTTTCTCTTTGTTCCTTGCCGGACATTCCTGCATCCATACCCCATGCGGTTTCACCTTAAAAATGTACTTCTCGTACACTTTCAACTGTACATAGTACATTTCCTGTGTTGGGTCATTTCCGGGAGATAAACAATAGCTGCCGTGACTTCTGAATCAGCCTTCGTACTTCAAACAGATAGACTTGAAATAACTACAAATAAAAGAATCCATCAGTTATTTTTGTAAATCGCTGGGTTAAAACCAAGGTATATGCTGTTCACGGTAAAGTGAGCACTTTTGACACCCTAGTTTTTTTTTCTATCAGCCATTTTTTTAAAGTTCCACCACTTTTTAAAATAAACATTGCCACGTAAGTAATAAATACAAGTGTATATATTTCACCGGACTCGAAAGTTAACGTCTAAGGCTACAATAAAATATATTTATTGAGTAGAATTCCAAATGAGAGGGCTTGGAAAAGTGCTCACTTGACCGTGAAAAGTGTATAGCAACAATGCGGTTGAAGAGCACACTTCGGCGCGGCGAGTGCACTCTCAGAGACCTGCCAGCCTCTAGGAGCGAGTTCCCCGCACTGCCGAAGACGAAGCCGAAAGAGGAAGTGAAGCGACTGGCTGGACAAAAACTCGCGATGCAGGGTCGCCTCACTTTCGCGTTTAAGGGTCCCGCCTGCCTGTATCGTTCTTCTCCTTTCTTTGGCCGAGCAGCGCGAGAGCTATAAGGGTCACACTGGCACGCGCTACAAGTGCGCCATCGCCTCTAAGCGCAGTCTGAACTGGCGTGCAGTGTTCTCGTGGTGCTGGCTCTATCTACGGCACTTTCAGCGGTGACCGTATCACTTTAGGTATGCAAAGTCTGTAGGATGGTTCAAAACAGGACCCTCGAGTAGTTTTATATATATCTGAGGCGTATGCTTTGGGATGCAGCGCTTTGGAAATGCCGTTTATGGCCATTTTGGAGTGTACTCTGAAATGTGTTTCGCATTTGCGTGGCGTCTTGAAAGCAAGCCCTCGTCAGAACTTTGCGTTGTTCTCGTAGACCAACGCACTGGGTGCACGTGCAATAGTTTCGCGGGGGAAGGCGTGTTACGAACCCTCGGCGACGCAGTGCGAGCGCCAGGGAGGAGCGAGGAGGCGCACTCTACTAGCAGGCGGGAGCGCGGGCCGCGGAAGGCGACGGCTCACCACTGCGGCGCCCAGGTGCAGTAGCCACCGCACCTGCCCCCACACCTGCCGACCTCACCTGCCGGCACTCCACAAAGCCACACCGCACATCGCACACCGCGCGTGTAGTGCAACCCTCATCCCCCCCCCAACACCAGCGAGTAGCCACAGCTAGAGGTGGGTCCTCTTACATCGCATCTGATATATGCTGTTCACGGCAAAGTGACCACTTTTGACGCCTTTGTTACCTCTTCTTTTTAGACATTTTTTACCCTCTAACAACCTTGTTTAAATAAATATTGCATGTAAGTAATAAACACAGTGTGTGTATTCCACCGCACTTGAAAATGAACGTCTGAGGGTAAAATAAAATATATTTACCAACTATTATTCTTAGTGAGAGGGCGTTCAAAAGTGCTCACTTCACCGTGAATAGCCTATACACACGTGTATCGATCATAGACTAAAGATGAGGTAGACCGATCTCGCTGGCTGCGCACAACCAATCTCCGTGTCCCAACATTGAACTGCTCACCTGCCAATGCGACTAGCAAATACGGTGTGGATTGGATTTGAGGTTAGGACGCTGTTTGGTAGGCAAGTGCTTCGAGATGTTATTATATTATCTCTGAACAATTTATAATGCTGTTTGATTAAATTCAGGTTGGTAAAAGTATTTTATACATATATAATAATGCCAGCAAACACATACATCATTGTTGACCACGTGACTTTGACAGTTGGGTACATGCGCAGAAGACGAATAAGCGGTCTACTTCATCTTTAGTCTATGTCAGATACAAGTCTGTATCTGTAACAGTTTGAAAATAGCTGTAACAACCCGTCACTAGCCCCAGCCCCAAGTTGCTAACATATCCGGTATTCCGCTAGACTCAGGCCAATGTAATACTGTTCAACTGAGAAGTATCGCCTTTGGCGAGCAGCGGAATTTTTAGGCGAATCTTAAATATAACGTACAGGATAAAATATTATCTACAGAATGTTCGGAAACTCCGTGCCTAAACTCCAGACATAGTTTCTTTGGGCCAATAGTTACACAAAATACCCATACACTTATATATCCGGAAACGTATTGTGTATCAAATAATTATGTTCAAAGTTGCGGAATACAAAGCCTGGAGAACAAGGCGGTGCGATCATGCATGTAGGACTGGTTGCATAGGTCGTAGGCGCGACACTTAATTACTACATACACAGTGTCGCGCGCCTACTTCCTATGCAACTTATCCCCTACAGTGATTATTAAGGCAGGTATGCGCACCAAAAACTTGAGTATTCAAATGCGTTTAGTTGAAAATACCAGAAACCACTTGTGATTAAGCAACGAATCGGTGAACGGTGTTTTGTAGAAAGGAGATGTTACACCTATAAAATGTGGTCTGTAATATCATCCCTCTTCCTTTTGTCAATGGCTGTTGGCAGCCTATGTTTGCATTAAAAGTTGTAACACTGCGTTCTTAGCAATTTTTAAAGACAACCTATGAATCAGCACGTCTAAAATAACAATAACGATCGTCTAGTCGAAACACACTCGGGTGGACAGTTTGTGAGATCATTCAGGTTGAGCATTAAAAAACTGAGTGTGTGTTGCATACCAGCCAGGCAAACCACAATACAAAGTAAAGCCGTTTAAATGAGGATTTTTCAGGGGCGCACAGCTCCCTTAATAATCACTTGACGAGAAAAGTGGTACTTACATTTTCGTCATGTAATCTGCAATCTAGTGCAGCGAGATTGTTCGCCAGAGCTGCTCCTGTGCCCACCACAATGGTATTACATGAGAAATCATTCTGAGTTCTTATAAGAGTGCACCCCCAGGCGGGACTTCGGGCTGTTATTGCCACTTCAGGCTGTGATTATTCACACCAGACATGGTGTGGGGGCACTCTTGCCAGGCCTTAGTTCCAGAACATGTCGTTTGCGAGCTTGAACTAAGCCTCTTAATTGGAAGCAGTTGAATGCTTCCAATAGAAAGAGATCACGCCCTTTCCAATCGCAGTGGGTGGATGTTCTCCATCCGAGGGTGGTTCCACCTCACCTGTCAACAGTAGAGTACGGAGTTGAATCCGTACGTCGTCAGCAATACACTGACGAAGTTTGTCCCAGTGTTTTAATTCCTTACGTTACGGGGTATCAGTTCCCGCCATCTTGGATTAACCCGGTTTTCGTCATAACCTACATTTAAGATGGTTTAACGAAACTTTTAGCACGACACAGCATTAATAATAGCTTCTCACGCTTTATCAAGATGCTACGTTTTCACTATCTTTATTGGTTTTTTAACTAGTAACAGCTGGGAAGAAATACATTATCTTTCCTTGCGGGCAACTACAGCAGTTAAACCAGCCACTGTAGTCAAGCAATGCCAACTTAAAAAAATGTACAAGGGATTGTTGTGTCCTGTCGTTCCGTAAAATTCAATTACAAATGACAAGCTTAATTCTGTGAACTCCTTATTATACAAACTTATTGGTAAGCACATTTCGAAACAAACAAAGCGGGTTTCTCGTCCACAAGCACCGCGGATGACCCAGGAAGTCAAAGCTTTAATGGCTGATCGGGATAATTATTTTCATAAATATATATCTTCTAGGAGAAAAAATGGTATCCCTGTGTTCATGAGATTCGAGAAATACCGTTCACTCAGAAACCGGTGTACCCAAACCATTAGAACGGCCATGATTGCGTACGGTCGCTACTTGATACAACCAAACTCAAGCCCGCGGTATTTATGGAGCAGTGTTAAAAATATGGGTGAAAAGTTTAAATACACTAAAAACTACAACCAAAAAATCAAAGTGCTGACGAACTTAATGCTCACTTCACAACTCCATGTACCCGTATTAATCCTGAAACAAAAAAAGAAACTTTGTCTCTTATTAAAGCCCACATCCGCTGTGAAGAAGAACGTTTTCACTTTAATGTCGTCGCGCCTGTTGACGCAGTGAAAGCTACCAGACGAATTAAAACCAAGGCCGAGGGTAATGATAGAATTTCAATTGACATGATCAACCTAGCCCTGCCATTTATCTTAGAAGCAATAACTAAAATATTTAATTATTCGCTGGTCACAAGCAGCTTTCCAACTCCGTGGAAATCTGCTTTAGTAATACCCATCGCGCAGACAAATAATCCTCAATGTGCCAGTGATTACAGACCCATAAGCATTCTTCCCACAATTTCCAGAGCCCTTGAATATATTGCACACCAACAGATAACAAGGTACGTTATTGGAAATAACCTGATGGTCGACCTCAGTCTGGTTTCAGAAAGGGCTTTAGCGCATGTACGGCTCTTCTTCAGGTCACTTATGGGCATAAAACATAACCTGGATAACCGTTTGCTAACGATTTTGACACTATTAGATTTTAGCAAAGCATTCGATTCCGTTGGCCATGAGCTATTACTTGCAAAGCTAAAATAATATTTTAATTTCTCCAAAATACCGTTGGAATGGATTAAAAGCTACCTGTGCTGCCGTTATCAGAGAGTTGTCTGCGGAGAACAACAATCCGCTTGGCGCACAGTTCAAATTGGAGTTCTCCAGTGCACTGTTCTGGGAACACTACTTACTATTTTATATTTTTATTAATGACCTCCCTTAGCTGATAAAACATTGTAAATACCATATTTATGCAGACGACTTCCAAACCTACCTGCCATCTCATCCCGGTAATATTACGTCACCAATTGACAGAATTAACCATGAATTGTCAAACATCTTAGAATGGTCAATAAAGCACGAGCTACTATTAAACCATAACAAATCCCAGATCATTATTATTGGATAGAAGAAACTACTCACATCACGAAACGTCACTGGCGTTCCTAATATACTACTTGATGGCAAGCCGGTTCCTCTATCAAAGTCCGTAAAAAACCTAGGTGTAATATTAAGTGAAACTTTAACATGGAGAGGACATGTCACATCTGTAGACAAACAAATGTAATTTTACATTAATTAAGAAGGCTTAAAAAAAATTTTACCCGCGAAATTGATGAAGACTTGAACATAATCATTAATAATTTCACGCCTTGATTATGCTGATATAGTCTTCAATGGCCTGCATGAAGATCTAGCTCAGAGACTTCAGCGAATACAAAACAACTGTGTACGTGCTATTTTTAATCTTAAAAAGAAAGACCATATCACCAAATACAGACATACTCTCTCATGGCTTGATTAAAAAAATCGACGATCATTGCACAAGATCTGCTTGTTAAAGAAATGATTTATAACAGGGTGTCCTCGATACCTTTTGTCTCGTTTCTTACCGCCTAATACTTCAAACACTCGTTCTTTCGATCAAGAAAAGCTTCTAGTACCAAAACACAACTAATTTTTTACTTCATCTTTCATCGTCACCGCAACCAAACTCTGGAATTGCTTACCTCAGGTAGCAAGAGATACAATTTTAATCACAAAATTAAAAAAATTATGCCGGAACAGCTTGGCCAAGCTATAAATATTTAAATGAACGTGAAATACGGGTTTGATATAAACAATATTTATTGTGGAGGTTCCTCTTTTATAATACCTCTAACTTATTTGTTTTCTGCTTCATGCGACTGTAGTGATGTTTCTGATGCTTATGTTATTATTTAATTTAATATATATTGTTAATGTACGAAGGTGTGTGAATGGGCGTGTAGGAGTAAACGCTGCATTACTATTTTATTTTATGTTTATTTTTAGGTAACTGACAATTTTAGATGTAGCAAACATAAAATGTCTTGTATTAATTAATTAATTTTTTGTCTTTTTCCCCCCGAGTTTAAATAGTTATTTGCTGTGATTTTCTTTCCTTCAGAAATCATTAAACTTAATTGCAGTTTTTGAATTTTTGCTAATCGGTTATCTTGTAGTTTATTTTTATATATAGTACAATTATATGTATGTGAATATATGTCGTGTGTGTGTGGTTGTGTGTATGTGTATGCATATACGTATACAAATAAAAACATACATCACAAGCGAAATCGTGTACGTTCACTATTCAGTTTATTTTTATTGTATGAATGTTGCTTTTTTATCAGGTGTGCAACTTTGCTTCCGCCGTTTTTCGATCGATGGCTGCAGCGGTAAGTACTGGTGGAAATATGTAGATCAATAATGTCACACAGTAAGCTTGGACATCTGTCAACATAACGACATCACATTAGTGAATTTGTGTTTGCATCATAAATTTATTCTCGAGCGAAGATGTCAGTTTTCGAGCTAAATGCTCGGCATGTGCGGGAATTGTTGATTTTCTGCTTCCATTTCAAGAAAACGTACGATGAGGCTGCTCTTAGTGAATGAACGTATCGTGAGTGGTTTCAACGCCTTAAGAGTGGCGATTTTGACGTCTAGGACCGGCATGGCGGTGGAAGAGAGAAATGTTTCCAAGATTCCGAAATTGAGGCATTTCTTGATGAAGACTCGCGCAAAACGCAAGAAGAATTGGCAGAATCATTGGGAGTGACGCAACAAGCCATTTCAAAACGCCTCAAAGTCATGGGAATGATTCAGAAGCAAGGAAATTGGGTTCCGTACGAGTTGCAATCGAGAGATATTGAATGGCGTTTCTTTGCTTGTGAACAGCTGCTTCAAAGACCGAATCGGAAGGGGTTTCAACATCGCATTGTGACCGGCGACGAACAATGAACAATGGGTCCACTACGATAATCCCAAGCGCAGAAAACCACGGGGAATGCCCGGACATGCCTCCACGTCGACGGCCAGACCGAATATGCACGGCGCCAAGGTCACCTCGGTGTGGTATCTTATGAGCTGTTGAAACCGAGTGAAACCATCACAGGGGATCGGTATCGAACGCAACTGATGCGTTTGAGCCGAGCTTTGAAGGAGAAACGGCCACAGTACAAAGAGAGACACGACAAAGTTATCCTCCAGCATGACAATGCTCGGCCACATGTCGCAAGACCGGTCAAGACATATGTGGCAACGCNTCTTACCCCACTCGCCGTACTCTCCAGACGTTGCTCCTTCCGACTACCATTTGTTTCGATCGATGGCACACGGCCTGGCTGATCAGCATTTCCGCTCGTATGAAGTCACAAAATATATCGATTCGTGGGTCGCCTCAAAAGACGCATCGTTTTTTCTAGATGGTATCCGGAAATTGCCAGAAAGATAGGATAAAGAAGTAGCTAGCGACGGAGAGTACTTTTAATCATAAATATGTAATCACGTTTTAACAATAAAGCCTCAAATATTGGGGGAAAAACGGCGGCAGCAAGGTTGTACATCTGATATATTTCATATATGTACTTTCTAATTTTATAGTAGACATCAAGTTTTTTTCATTTTTTATTTCTTTTTCTTTTAAAAAATATGGGTTATGTTTTATTATGTAAAGTGGTTAAGTGTAAGAGGAGGTGATAATACCTTAACTTCACTACAAAAAATAAAGACGTTTTATTATTATTATGCAGGTTTTCGCGAAAATTCTAAAAAACCAATATGGCAGGGACGGATCACCCTCAACTTAATACTTAATAATCCAACAAGTGAGATTATTTTTTAATTCAGCCAATATTTCATACTGGAATTGTAAAGTAACTTAGGTATGCCATCGATCGGCCTGCCGCCCTTCAGCAACTTGGTGCCCTAGACGGTCACTAGTTCGCCGACCCTGTATTCTACTGAAGAAATGATTTAAGACTGAACACGAGAGAGTGTGCAGAATGTGTTAAGTCAATTGTGACAAGCGGATTGATAAACTATCTCTTAAATGCCTAGTTTGCTACAGCGGCATGGAGACGAAGTCGAACCAATGACGGCGACTACTTCCATGAAATGACTTGATGACGGCAACAGGCAGGTGTTGTTGTGTTCGCAGATCTTTTTTCCGTTACGCAAACTGCGATGTAATAAGTTATACAAGAACAAGTAGTCATTGAATCAGCAGTGGTTGCGAACATGACGTCTCAAACAACTACGACGATACTGAAGAGAAATGTATTTACCAATGACGGGTTATTAATCAACACGTTAAAATAAACGGAAAATAGGTCGCCTTGTGTTATCGCTGCAAAACCCCAAGTTTTCTAGGAATTCATGCAAATGTTCCATTCACTGTTACTTCTCACTTTTCTGAAGCACTGCTGAAGTTCTACTTTCAAGATATTCCTCCGCCTCATGCAAACAAAGCTCAACTCGAGGGAATTACACCGAAGGGACAACGCACCGCGTTTGTGCGCACTCAGTTTAATAAACTTTATTTTGCACGATACCCATTTATTACTAGGCATTACCAACATACAATAACAATGAAACATCTTTCCACCGGCACTACCTTGAAAAGTAAACATTTCAATAGGAAACGCCTTATTTACAAATAAAATACGGAAAACTAGGTTATAACAACATTTCAACTGTGAACAATTTCTTACTAGCCGTTGCCAACACATCGTTGCTCTTCCCGGTTTGAATTCATATTGAATACGAAATTAATATTACACTTAATAGAATATGTTTATATATATATATATACATACACATATATATGTAAATAAAAGTTTAATTTAATCAAAAATATAATACTTAAAAGATCATAACAATGTTAGCATTTGTGGTATAGGAGTTATTTGAAAACAGGTGAATATGTTATTCTTGAGGTGGTTTTCACGGTTTTGTATCAAAAAGTGTGAAGAAAACTAGAATGGGCTGTACGACAGAAAGCATTTTAACGTTACGGTGGTCGCCTGGGTAGGCCGCCGAATGATGTGCAGAGCTCCAGTAGAAAACGTTTTATTAAGAAACCGTCCAACGTGCCTGAGTGAGGTCTGCTTACGAATAGCATTTTAAGAATCGTTACACGCCTGTAGACGTTTTTCAGTTCCTCCATTTCTCTCTGCAGCATGTTTTTGTGATAGTGAAAATAGCTAAAACGGGTGTTTTCACGGTCATTTTTAGGTATGAACATTCCGGTTCAGAACATTAAAAAAGGAAAAGAGACGTGCATAAAACCTTTATTTTTATTATTACGTCAAAAAATGACAGAGTTACCGCTGAAATTCTCATAGAGGCGCGTTATCGACGGCAATACTGCGCACTAAGTAAGTGCTTTGTGCGTAGGGGCGATGAGAGAGTTGATGAACATGTCTAGGTCGCCCCTAGCGCTCCCATGCTTTAAATTAAAATTTCTATGAAACAAATTGTTTAGTTAGCATAATTGTCACCTGTTTGGTTGGTATAACTGTCACTAGGCGACGCCACAGTAAAACGGCGCCTTTTTTTTTTTAGTACAACTGTGTCTTTCTTGCTGTATCATTGTTATAGTGTTGTGATTAAAACGTTTATACTAGAAATCTCGAGTTTTATTACAGAAGAAACCCATAAACCTCAACAGAACCAATCAGAGTAAAGCGATGCGTCAGCAGCGACTATGTTAGACAACAATCGTTTGGCAAAGTTGCTAGATCGGTTACTGCTGCTACAATGGCAGATTATCAAGATTTAAGTGAGTTTGAACGTGATGTTATAGTGTGCGCACGAGAGATGGGACATAGCATCTCGGAGGTAGCGATACAATTTGGATTTTCGCGTACGGCCATTTCACAAGTGTACCGTAAATATCGGGAATCCGGTAAAACATCAGATCTACGACATCGCTGCGGCCGGAAAAATATCGTGATCGAACGAGACAAACGATGACTGACGAGAATTATTAAACGTGACAGACGTGCAACCCTTTCTCAAAATGCCGCAGATTTCAATGCTGGGGCATCAACAAGTGCCACTGTGCGAACTATTCAACGGACCATCATTGATATGTGTTATGATTTCTNTTAATGCAGAGCTACATATGTAAATTACCTACTGTTATGATTTGTATCAAAACTATAACAACTAACGCCACCTATTGTTATCTCTATGCCATCGTATTGTTTTCTTTATGTTAGTAGTAATAAAGCTATGGTCGTTCAGTCGCCATTGAATCGCGATACGCAGTGTTTCATTTCGCTAATCATTACAGGTTATGGGCCCAGTAAACAATTGAATAATAATCTCGCAAAAGTTTGTACGGTATGATAAGTACTGAGTATAATTATATTCGCTGAAGGAGACTATTAATTGTGCGTATCGTGTGTGTGTGACCGCGTAATGGCTTCGAACTATGTGATAAGCGTCCCTAAGTTGAAAGGACCAGAGAATTATAGTGAATGGTGTTTTGCGGCAGAGAATTTCCTGGTCTTGGAGGACATGCTAGGATGCATCAAGCAGGAGCCGAATCAACCAGCAATAGGAGCCACGGATGATGCTAAAACCAGAGCAAAAATGATCTTGACCATTGACCCGTCGATTTACGTTAATATAAAAAACGTTACTTCTACAAAGGAGCTATGGACGAAACTAAAGCAGTTATTCAACGATTCGGGGTTTACCAGAAGAATAAGTCTGTTGAGAAATTTAATTTCTATTCGGCTTGAAAATTGTATCTCAGTGACTGCCAATGTTACTCAAATAGTTGAAAATGGAGAAAAATTAGCTGGAACTGGTTTTAACATAAATGACGAATGGATCGGGTCATTATTGTTGGCGGGATTGCCTGAAAAGTTTTCGCCAATGATTATGGCCATAGAACATTCTGAAATTTGCATAACAACGGACGCCATTAAAACGAAATTATTGGACATGGAGGAAACTGAAACGAATGAAACTAGTGGTGCATTTGCTAGTTTTCGTAAATACCAACATAAGAAAAAAGAAAAGTCTGTGGTTAAAGACCATAAACAAGATGGCTCACAAACGTCAAAGTCATCAACCATCAAATGTTTTAGATGTAAACAGACTGGCCATTTCCAAAATAAATGTCCCAATAAAGAGAAATATAATACGCACAGTGAACAAAAGCAAACAAATGCCTTCAGTGCTGTATTTTTAAATGGCAGTTTTAGCAAAAACGATTGGTATGTCGACTCGGGGGCAAGTGTGCACCTAACAACGAATAAACATTGGATTACAAATGTTTCATACGAACAGAGCACTAAAGAAATAATTGTAGCTAACAATAGTAAGGTGCCTGTTGAGTGTTCCGGTGATGTGCAGGTTAAAAATTTAACAGAAGATAGCAAGTTTGATGTGACAATCAAAGACGTGTTGTGTGTTCCAAGTATCACAACAAATCTCTTATCTGTGAGTCAATTAATCTGCAATGGCAATGGAGTGTCCTTCACGAGTGACAGTTGTATCATTTATAATAGAAAAGGCGAAAAAGTTGCTACAGCCTCATTAGTAAATGGAGTATACAAACTAAACATGCCCATGTGTTTGTCAGCTGCTGTGATGGAATCCGGCGAAACCTGGCATAGGAGACTGGGACATATTAATAGCAACTATCTTAACAAGATGCAGGATTCTGTAGGAGGATTGCAATTGGATAAGAATACAGATATAAGCAAGATGTCTCGTGTCAAATGTTGTGAGGGGAAGCAAAGTCGCTTGCCGTTCTCTCATGAGGGTGACAGAAGTGCTGCATTATTGAATACAGTACATACAGATCTTTGCGGACCTATGGAGAATGCTTCTCTAGGAGGGTCAAGGTATTTTCTTATTTTTGTCGATGATTACAGCAGAATGACACATATTTATTTTTTGAAAAATAAGAGTGAAACTTTTGAATGCTTTAAACAATAAAAAGCTAAATTTGAAAATGTTCTGGGAAAAAAGATAAAGATTTTACGGAGTGATAACGGACGTGAATTCTGTAATAAAGAATTGGATGATTATCTGAAAAAATGGGAATAATACATCAAAAAACAAATTCTTACACGCCTGAACAAAATGGTTTATGCGAACGCTTGAATAGAACTTTAATAGAAAAATCGAGGTGCCTTTTGTTTGAAGCTGATCTACCGAAGAAATTTTGAGCAGAAGCAAGTAATACTGCGGTTTATTTGCAAAATAGAACGGTAGCAGCTGGATTAAATAATAAAACTCCGTACGAGCTATGGACTAACAGCAAGCCGAATATAAGCCATTTGAAGATATTTGGTAGTACTGTCATGGTGCATGTCCCCAAAGTTAAACGTGCGAAGTGGGACAAGAAGTCTGAGAAGTGCATCTTAGTAGGTTATTCAGAGGAAGTAAAGGGGTACAGAATCTACAACCCTAAAACTCAGATAGTGTCAACCAGCAGAGCCGTCATTATTATGGAAAACAATTTGAATACAGAGAAGTTGACTGTAGTTAAAGAGAAGGAGAATGTTGATACCGATATTGGCGAAGTAAATGCAGATTCAGTGGGGGACAACAATCAATCTGATGACTCGTATACTAGTACTTCAGGATTTAATAATGATGAAAAACCTATGTGCAGGGTGATACTGCAGACTCGGACAGTTCCACTGAAGTTGATGAAAAGATACAATCACGCGCGTTGCCTACTAGACAAAGACAAAAACCAGATAGATATGGTTTCTCAAATATGTGTACAGAAAGTGACAGATTACATATTGATGAGTTGTCGGTGGAAGATGCACTACAGGGTCCAGATAAGGAGTGTTGGTCGCACAGTGTTTTGAGGATAACAATGCTTGGGAGCTTGTGGAACCTGAAGACGGTAAAACAGTGGTAAAGTGCATGTGGGTATTAAAGAAAAAGTGTGACAGTGAAAACCAGATTCGTTACCGTGGTAGATTAGTAGCCAAAGGCTATAGTCAAAAGTATGGTGTGGACTATGAAGAAATTTTTTCCCCTGTTGTGAGGCACACCACTATGCGTTTGTTATTTGCAATTTCTGTACAGTTAAATCTTGATATAATAAATTTAGATGTGAAAACAGCCTTTCTGAATGGAGAATTGAATGAGACTATATATATGCAAAACCAGACGGTTTTGTTTGCTCAGAGAATGATAAAAACAAAGTCCTTAAGTTGAATAAGGCTATATATGACCTCAAACAATCCTCCAGAGCATGGCATCAGAAAGTTGACAATTGTTTGATTCTAAATGGCTATAATAAATCTAAACTGGAACCATGCTTATATAGCAAAGTTGTTAATGGTTGTAAGACAATGGTCACTATTTATGTCGATGATTTCTTTGTTTTTTCGAACGATAAAAAAGAAATGTTACAGTTAAAAGAAATATTGAATTGTCAGTTTAAAATAAAAGATTTGGGGCAAGTAAAGCGTTGTCTAGGTATGGATGTTAAAATTGTTAAGAGTAATAATGTAATTACTTTAAGCCAAGAAAATTATATCGAACAACTTTGGCACAAGTTTGATATGGTTGATTGCAAAACTGTTAAGACTCCTATGGAGGCTAAATTGAATGTTACTAAATGTGAAAATGCTCAAAACCAGAATCCATATCAACAACTTATAGGTAGTTGATGTATCTGGCAGTCCTTACAAGACCGGATATTGCTTATGCAGTAGGATTTTTGAGTCAGTTAAATACTTGTCATGGTGAAGAGCATTGGTCATATGTAAAGAGGATACTTAAATATTTAAAACATACAAGAACTTTTGGTTTAAAATATAGTAAGAATAAAGATTGTGATGTTAAAGGTTTTGTTGATGCCGACTGGGCTAATGATACTATGGACAGAAAGTCATATACAGGTTATTGTTTTATGTTATCAGGTTGTGTCATCTCTTGGGAATGTAAAAAACAGAAGTCAATAGCATTATCTAGCACAGAAGCTGAATATATAGCAATTTCAGAAGCTTGTAAAGAGGCAATATATCTTAGAAACTTGCAATATGAGATTACAGAGAAAATGTATACAATCACTATATGTAATGATAATCAGAGTGCACAGAAGTTGTCGGCAAATCCTATTTTTCACAATAAAACCAAGCACATTGATGTCAGATACCACTTTTGCAGAAACATGACATCGGATAAAATTGTGCATATTCAATAT
Source organism: Clitarchus hookeri (assembly GCA_002778355.1). Lineage (NCBI taxonomy): Eukaryota > Metazoa > Arthropoda > Insecta > Phasmatodea > Phasmatidae > Clitarchus > Clitarchus hookeri. Next base: position 1,567,487 of record NQII01000010.1, read on the forward strand.
TTGCCAACAGCTGATATGCCAGCGGATGTGCTAACCAAGAGTTTAAATTCAGTAAAACATTATAGGTTTATAAAACTTTTGGGAATTGAAAGTGTGTAATATTTTGATAAGTGGGGGTGTTATGATTTGTATCAAAACTGTAACAACTAGCGCCACCTATTGTTATCTCTATGTCATCGTATTGTTTTCTCTATGTCATTAGTAATAAAGCTATGGTCGTTCAGTCGCCATTGAATCGCGATACGCAGTGTTTCATTTCGCTAATCATTACGATATGGGCTTTCGGAGCCGAAGGCCCACTCGTGTACCGTTGTTGACTGCACGACACAAAGCTTTACGCCTCGCCTGAGACCGCCAACACCGCCATTGGACTGTTGATGACTGGAAACACGGTGCCTGGTCTGACAAGTCTCGTTTCCAATTGTATCGGGCGGATGGACGTGTACGGGTATGGAGACATCCTCATGAATACATGGACCCTACATGTCAACAGGGGACTGTTCAAACTGGTGGAGGCTCTGTACTAGTATGGGGCGTGTGCAGTTGGCGTGCAATCCTGATATGTCTAGATACGACTCTGACAGGTGACAGATACGTAAGCATCCTGTCCGATCACCTGCACCCATTCATGTCCATTGTGCATTCCGACGGACGTGGACAATTCCAGCAGGACAATGCGATACCCCACACGTCGAGAGTTGCTACCGAGTGGCTCCAGAAACACTCGTCTGACTTTAGACACTTCCATTGGCCACCTGAATCACCAGACATGAACAATATTGAGCATATATGGGATGCCTTGCAACGTGCTGTTCAGAAGAGATCTCCACCGCCTCGCACTCCTCTGAATATGTGGACTGCCCTGCAGGATTCATGGTGTGAATTGCCTCCTGCATACCTTCAGACATTAGTCGAGTCCATGCCACGTCTTCTTGCGGCACTTCTGCGTGCTCGCGGGGGTCCTACACGATATTAGGCAGGTGTACCAGTTTTTTTCGCTCTTCATTGTACCATAGGGACTTGAAGCACACCTTGGTATTTATTATGACAACATAACATTTCGGGATCAAAATTATATATATTATATATATAGAGCGAGAGAGAGAGAGAGAGAGAAAGAGAGAGAGAGAGAGAGAGAGAGAAAGAGAGAAAGAGAGAGACTGCACACACTGAGAAAAATGCGAGAGAAACAATATCTGTTTGGGCAAACACAAATAGTAAGTTTGTATATGGCGAAACAAATAAACTGTTGATGGAAACAAAATGTTTCGCTATATTTGTTCGCATTAACCAAACCACAAATATTTAGGTGGAAAACTATTGTGTATTAAATGTGAAATTTCATATTGTTGTTAAAGCATGTTGAATTAATTTCACCAAATATTAATGTAGTTTTATTATGGTTTTACTAAAACAATATTTAACATTTTCAATATCCTACTGTTATATTGAGTCTTAATATGGTGCGTAGTAAAAATTAAAATCAATCGACGGCCCAACCGAGATTCGAAATCGAAGCGTTGGCTCTCGAAGTTAGATGCTGTACTCACTGACATAATAATTACACATACAAGTTGTTGTACATCATGTGAACGATAATTGTAACTACAATAACGGTTCCGTTTTATATATTACCGTTTTGATTCAATTGAAATGTTTTACAGAAGTACTGTGATTCGAAGCATTTTCTTTTCACCCTGCTTAATACCTTGAAAACGTCCATTCCCGCGACATTGCTATGATTATGTTCTGCGAGATGCGATTGTTTACTTGTTGTCCATGGCTATTGCTTATTTAACATGGGTCTCACGTGTGTTTATAATTGTATTTATTATTGTTCTATTAAGTATTGCTACAATTTGGACAACACTCGCAAGTGTACAAACACACTTTTCCGAAAGACACAACACCTCTAACGTCTGAAACTGAAAGACAGAAATGTCGCCAGGGAACACTTTTTCATACACTATTACGTCAAATAATAACAACTTCCGTTTCGCTAGCGTTATGTTCGGTCATGATACGCAGTTCAGTAAAAGTTACAAGTTGAAAGTTGAAAATTCGACCGAGACTTGAATCCGGAGTATCGGCTCAGGATTCTGACGTCATCGCTGACTTACCAGTACAACATACATCCCAGTGTACATCACGCGATATACATTGTCTCTAGTATTTACCCCCTACACACATCTTCAGTTTTATATATGCATTTTATTTTTATATACGTTGTGTACGAACGCCCGAGCTGTGTTTTCGAACACACGCAAATAGCGAAGCCTACCAAATGAAAACTGGTACGTCATCATTTGAATTTGTTGTTACAAATCTATCAAGGTAACGAAATATTTGCTCAAATCGAAACAAGCTGGCAATTTGAATTCACCCTGGTAATATGAAACTTACGACAACCACCGTGAAATGGCTGTGAGTAGTAAATGATGATAATGTCGAAAAAAAATACATAAAGGTGTTTGAATAACATTATCTCGTACAAGGGAACGTATGCTTACACTGGGAAAAAAAGTTTGTTTGGCGCAACCAAATAAATTTCCTGTATAGCGGCAATATATTTGGTCGATGCGACTAAATATTTGTTATGCTCTACGTAAACAAATTTGAAGCGCGAACGAGATTCTGACCAGATAAGCTACACCCTAGCGATACCCCTTACCAATNCTCTACGTAAACAAATTTGAAGCGCGAACGAGATTCTGACCAGATAAGCTACACCCTAGCGATACCCCTTACCAATCTTAGCTAAAGCGAGACTAATAACACCCTAGCGATACCCCTTACCAACCTTAGCTAAAGTGAGACTAATAACATTTGAATGTTTTTTTATACATTTTTAAATACTAGACACGATGCGCAAATAAATATTAAAAGTTTTACAGCTTTACTTTTTAGTTTCCTGTTGAACTTGTTTGATTACGATGTTTATATAATTATTAATCATCAATAGATGAACTAAAAAATACTGTTATTATCCTAATTGTTACAAAAAAAATACAAACAAACTCTCGAGATGTATTTTCGAACGAAGACAATCGAACGAGTGGCCTATAAAATATATGCAGTTGATTCACCCATTTTTTGTCGACAGTCAAATTTCTTTTGACTTAACACAGAAGTTTTCTTAATTCAAGCGTAAATTTTGTTTGATGAAATGTTAAAAAAATTTTGTTGGGGTATCTAAATACATTTTTGGCTCCATATAAACGAATATTTGGTTGGCTGTTCTCTCAATGTATGTTACGGGCAAGAGCGATTTGGTTGTTTTAACCACGCAATGTTAAACGTTAACAAATATTCAAGTAAATAGACTTGGTACCGGAAATTATTTATTTTGCTCAGTGCGCCAATTGAGTGGCTTGGGCGTAAAGGTGACCAGGCATTCCATAGGCGAACCTTAAAGCCCACACTCTTGTGTCTCGAACACACAAGACACCTGCAGCCAGAAGACACTCCTAAGTATTAATTATTTCACAGAAACGCAAAACCAAACCGCGCAGTCGTTATATTACAATTACTATTCACGTCGCTCTTACTCCGTCTCACTGCTTCGCGATCACTGTATCAAGGTTTACAATCAGAAAGATCTGACGCAAAAATCACGACTAGAAAATATACAGTGTGAGTATAAAAGAATACCACATCTTTGAAGGTCTATGATATCAAAACCAAACAACCTACAGCCTTGATTGACCGATGAAATGACCCGTGGAACTGTGAAGTTCGTTTACCATACATTCATAAATGTTCAATGTGAACACCATGAGCGGCCCAAACGACATCTACGCGATAATATANCATACATTCATAAATGTTCAATGTGAACACCATGAGCGGCCCAAACGACATCTACGCGATAATATAACTCGTTCCACGCTCTTGTCAGCATGTCCGGCGTTACGGTTTGGATGGCGTTCGTAACTCTCGGTTTGAGGTGCTGAGGGGATAGCGAGCTCGCATTCGACACGTCAATGTGAAGGGGACGGCCTGATGTTTCCTTTATGGTGCGTCACTCCATTGGCACCTAGCTGTTCGCGGATACCTGAACGAGACGTTGCCGCAATGTTGGATCGGTCGAGGAGCAGCTGGTGACCAGGCTCTTCATCACTGGCCTCCAAGAAGACCGGATCTTGCCCCGTGCGATTTTTATCAATGGTGGTACATAAAGGATCAAGTGTTTCGTCCACCATTGCCGGCTAACATTGACGACCTCAAAACAAGAATTACGGACGCCATCCGAACCGTAACACCAGACATGCTGACAAGAGTGTGGAACGAGTTTGATTATCCCGCAGATGTCGTTCGGGCCGCTCATGGTGGTCACATTGAACATTTGTGAATGTATGGTAAACAAACTTCACAGTTCCACGGTTATTTGACTGGACAATTAAGGTTGTAGGTTGTTTGGCTTTGTTATTATAGACCTTCAAAGTTGGGGTTTTCTTTTATACTCATCCTCCACTAGTTCGCAACAGAACTTAAAAGGACACGCGCTGTTCCCGAATTTCTTTTTGAAAAACAACAAGCTGCGTGTTGTTTTACGCGGAGGAAGCGACGAGCCAATCAGGACACACCAGCGGGCGTCGTGGCGGGAGACGTCATTTCCCCTGTAAAAGTGATCGTTTAAATTATTTTAAAAAACCCAAATGCGCGAGCGCGGTCGTACTCCCGTTCTGGAATGTAAATCGCGGCTGCAGGATTGCCCCGCCAGAGCGTGCGTCAGTCGCGAAGACGGACGTGCTGCCGAAATGCTGGCTCGGCCGGCAATGTCACTGTGAATCTCGCGCAGGGAAATTCCACGAATGGCGATCGTCGACGTTTCGCACGGACGAAGGACACAGGCGTGACGCGCATCAATCACTGGCGGGAAAAACGCACGCATGCATGGCCGAGTGTCGAAGTCTCATCGAGCGCATGTCAAGCGGGCAAGTACGTTGGCTGGAGCTAGACACGGCGCCATCTGAGTTGCAAATCGCAACTGGGGGAGGCATTGCCACGCGCGAACCACTACCCCTCACTCCATAAATCATAGCGCATAACTTGCGAACTGTGCAGGCTCTAGGTCGGGGGAGGGGGGGGGGCACACCACGTGACAAGGCTGTGAAACCACGTGCGTTGTGGCAATACTACAATCCTGGAAATGCGATATTAAGTAAATAAATAATTAGACAAACCTCGACTTTGCCAACCCGCACACTTTCAAGAAAAAGGACACAATACTTAACCCCAAAACAAATATTTGTCTTATCAAATAACAGACGGTCAGGAAGTGCGCATGCTGTGACAATGAATCACAATAACATAAGCAGACAATTCTATAGGATATTCACGGTAAAGTGGGCACTTTCTTAAACCCCCTCATTTGGAATAATAGTCAAATAAATTTTATCGTGGTCTTTGACCTTAACTCCAGTGTGTGGTGTAATACACACACTGTGTTTATTACTTACATTGCAATATCTATTTAAAAAGGTGGTTAAAATGATAAAAATGGCTGAAAGAAAAAATTAACTGGGGTCTCAAAAGTGCTCACTTTACCATGTACCGGTAATTTAACCGGTTTTTTGAGAGAAATAACGCTGTAAAATATTATCTTTTACGGACCCTATTTCATAGCTTTGCTGGCACGTCGCAGAAACCCATAATATCACACAGAAACACACAGACATGCAAAAAAATAAAAATCAAGATTAAGTCATGACAACGAATATGTAAACATGGGGGTTATTGTGCAGAATGAATGAAGTTAGTAATAAACGAAGACAATGCAGAGCAAAATAAATATAAGAGAGTAATGAAACGGAAGAATGAGGAGTAAATACAGAGAAATGCAAACAACACAACGGAGTCAGCACAGACCGGGAGTTCGTTGAACGATCATCGAAGTTTGGCAAAGATAGTTATGTAAACGAATGGCGAATTGTTATTAACGTACTGAACTGAAAAGCTATGTTGTTACAGAGAAAATGACAAACTACAATAATGATTTAGTATCTGTTACGAAACGTAAGTAAATAATGCATATAGAATCATAAGTCGGTAAGAACAAATTAAAGGGACATAGACGAAACAGAACGACTAACGAAAGGAACTAACAAGTAGGTCAGTAACTACAGATGGATGCAAACAAATCAGGACAACACAAGAAAAACACAAAACACAGCCGGCTTTTTACGACGGAACCGTTGATATGTAGCAAATAATAGCCCCCCCCCCCCTCTTTTCTCTCTCCCAACCAAAGATTAAGTCCCATACGCACACAGCTGCCAGTATTTTTTTTAACCTACTCTAAAACTAAGTGTTGTGTGTGAGCCCACGATAGGGTCGGGGGTTAATTGTGTCTCAGGGCTAAGCCTCATACGCCTACAAGGAAGGGAAATCATGCAAGGAGACATGCATCGCGGCAGCGAGGGATTGGGCTGCCATGGTCACAACCTCCCTGAGTGTACTTATAGCTAAACTACTATACTACGAAAATAAAGGGAAAAACCGGCAGTCACCATTAAAGCCCTTTCGACAGGAAATAATTAAACAATTGTTACGTGCATTATCAGAAAATGCTACGGGAGACAGATAGGTGGGAACCATGCTCTTTATTAGTGGGTGGAGGAAATACTAGTAGGGGGCAGATACTAGTAGGGGGCAGGATATATTTCTTTCATTTGGCGCTGGCTTAACCAGAGCATTGCTTGCACGTCATTCTGGTGGAAGAGTGGCGAAATTGACCCCCCCCCCACTCAGCTGGAGTCTCATATATACCTGGAGCTGTTTTTTTTTAGGAACAGTAGAGAGGCAGCGATAAAGGCGACAACTACCCGCCTACATATTGCCTCGGCGCCTCTACAAGCAAGCCTCTGAAATGGAGCGCAGTGTTCCCGTTGCATCGCTGCAATTATGGCACTGGAAGAGGCGAGCCTATCACTTTATTATTCCAAAGTGTGCCGCAAAGTTCTGGGCATGTCCCTGTACTAGTCTGGAGTGTTTTGCGATGGGGCGGTGTGATAAGGCAGTTCTCAGCTATGCTGGAGCGCTCGGTACGGAAATAGTATTTGTAATGAGCGATGTCTTCAAAGAAGTCTTTGTACCTCGCCTGATGTGTACGTGTGCTTATCGTAGATCAGCATGTTGGACGCACGTTTACAAGTTATCAAGATAAACGGCTTTTTCATACATACTTTCTGAACCTAACCTTTAAAAAAAAAAACACCCCATGCATGATGTGATTGGTTATTTCCTAAATATGCCATGTATCACAAGAGTTTTATACTTCTGTTGACGTAAAAGTACCTTATTTTGGTTATACTGAACTTTTACTAATATTTCATCAATAAATTACATTATTTCATTTCTAATTAATATGAATAAAAACAGCGAGAAAACGGGCGTGTTGGTACTGCCTATTAAGAAATAATTCTTGTGCAAAATATGATTACACTGAGTGCGCACGAAAGCTAGAAGAAGAAATCTAGCAGGACTTCAGAAAAAAAAATTGGAAGTGACCGAAGTGACGGTTCAAGTCCTACGTAGACGGGGGCGTTAGGACACGCCCCGGATGGCTTTCGACCAATAACGGATCTGCAAGGAAAACAAGGACAGAATAGCGTGCAACCCGGTCTCAAGTAACAGTGGAGCGACAACCAATGAACAGATGACTGATGCTCGAGTTCACAAAGGATTGTCGAGTCCGGCTTGTCGACACATTGATCCGCGAAATGTCTGAGTCTTCAGACACGGTGTCGCGGGTGGGGCGTCTGTTCGTCTCCTGAAGAGATCTTATGTGTAACCGCCGCTAGGATTGTGGACCTGGGCGTCGGCGTCGGCGTCGGTGGTACGACGTCCAGTCAAGCGACGCTTTTTCGTATTATTGACGTTTATCGCTGTCGTGTTTGTTCACGACGTATTCACCGTTTTTAGAGATTTGCTGTATATCTGGTTAAACGGGCTTCGTACCCAAGACCAGGAGCATCTTGTGCCGCATTAGATTAGTAGAGAAATAGAGAGGAGAGAGAGGAGAGAGAGAGTGTGTGTGTTTGTGTTTGCGTGTCTTCAGAGTTTCTAGTTGTCTTCCGCCATCTCCTGCTACTTGGAGCTCTTTTTTGTCGTCTGGCTCTTTTTTTCTTCTTCTTCGTCGGGTTAGTTAAATTCGTTTTGGATGCTTTTTACGAACTGCTTATGGCTGGGCGGACACCGAAGACCAGTAATTAGCGTGAGGCGAATTGGCTGTAAAAAGACACACGATGACGGCAGAAAGATACGCACCACTCTTTAAGCGTTCGACGTGTAGAGAATATTACAAACAGTCGTTAACGCCGCACAGATTGTCAGATTGCTTTCTTACCATCACGCGCGCCTATTACTGGACAAGTGGGCCGGTCGACTTCTTCTCAACTTTTAATTTTTATGAACTTAGGTCGCCGCTTTATTAGGATCCGTTTGTTCAGCAACGTAGCAATTATAACGCTACATTTTTATGTTAACATATTTTCATCACTACTGCCTGCATTCAGTTTTTAGTTTCAAAATTATACTACGCTTTGATGATGATAAATAAATAAACTATTTTATCTTTATTCAGCAAACGTTTGACTTCCGAATTTCTTCCAGTATACTTCTCCATGTGGATGACTTGTGTTTCAAATCAGCAGGCAAATTACGAGCACTTTTTTTAATGAACACGAAGTAATATCATGGGAAATGTGGCGTGTGTTTTCTCGGAGGACTCCCGTTTATATTACCGCCTTTATTCCGCTGCTTCGTCATTCACACGTCGTATCTTCAACTCCCCATGCTGTAGTTGGTTAACGGGTACAGCGTGTTTCTAAAAAGAAGTTCTGCACAAACTGAAACAGGGTGTCCACTGAAATTCCATTTGGGAATTCCCGACTTTTCCCGTTTTCCAGGCAGAATATTACCATTTTCTCTGGCGTATTTACAGGAATACTGAAATCTCGCCGCTGACATAATAAACATGCTATAAGCGAATTTGAATTAAATTACACTGCAAGAGACTAAGCAAGCAAGGCGAAAATTTTATTCAGTCCATCAATATTTATTTGCGATACACGTTATTTACTGACTTCGCATGAGAGGTACACGAGTGGGCCTTCGGCTCCGAAAGCCCATATCAATGGTGATCCGTTCAATAGTTCACACGCTGGCACTTGTTGATGCCCCAGCATTGAAATCTGCGCCAATTTGAGAAGGGTTGCACGTCTGTCACGTTTAATGATTCTCGTCAGTCGTCGTTTGTCCCGTTCGTTCACGAAATTTTTCCGGCCGCAGCGATGTCGAAGATTTGATGTTTTACCGGATTCCCGATATTCACGGTACACTCGTGAAATGGTAGTACGCGAAAATCCAATTTTATCGCTACCTCAGAGATGCCATGTCCCATCTCTCGTGCGCCGACTGTAACACCACGTTCAAACTCACTTAAATCTTGATAACCTGTCATTGTAATAACAGTAACCGATCTAGCAACTTTGCCAGACGCTTGTTGTCTTATATAGGCTCTGCCGACCGCATCGCGTTACTCTGATTGGTTCCATACCTCTGTTATTTGCATACGCACGACTATACAAGTTTTTTTTGTTCTCCAGTGTGATTCTGTGACCACTGACGGAAGATAATAAATAAGAAGTTGATATATTTGAAGTCGTTAGAGCACTATTAATCTTAATTGCACGCCGTGGTCGGGCGAGATCTGAACGCGTCAAATAAATTTAAGTCGTCATAAATCCGTCTCCCTGCGTTCAAGAGTCAAAAGTTATTTGGGACGGTGGGGGTGTAATGGTCACACTGCCCGCCTAGGCGAATCGGGTTCCATTCCCGGCGGGGTTGTTGCCGGCTTTTTGCACGTGGGAATCCTGCCCGACAATTCTGCTGGTCGGTGGGTTTTCTCGGGAGTCTCTCGTTTTCCCCGCCCTCACATTCCTACGCTGCTCCATACTGGCCTCGCTTCACCCTCATCGGCTTTCAAAACCTCGATATTAAAAGGCGTTTAAATCTCTCCACGCTACTCCGAAAATCATTTTCTAGATTTTTATCGTTGTGATATGAAATAAAATCCTGGAAAAAGTATATCAGTGGTGTAAAAGTACTGTAAAAAAACAGCCGAGGAACACACTACTGGAGTTTTAATTTTATATAGGTCATAAAAGGTTTAAATTGAGAAAAATAATACGTTAGGCTACCACTCAAAATAATTGTTTGTCATAAAAAAACATAACGGAATTTTTATTGAAAATTTTGTTATGTGGTTCTCCCGTATTTCAATTACAAAGTCTGAGGTAAAATTCAAAGCAAAAACCTGCGCAGGTGATCCAAGTGCCGAATAAAGAAAATATTGCAACTAGTCACTTGTCACTTCAAAAAATCAAATATTGTGTAAACATTTTTTAAACTGGTATGAATCAAGTTTTAAAATTAAAATTCTCATATTTACAATAAGAAAATAAATTTTTTTATTCAAATGTTTTGGTGTGTATTAAGTTACCACAGATATTATGCCACAAAACGAAAAATATACTCAAAATCTGCAGAAAAAAAATTGTCCCTTGAACGGCGTTAAAAGCCGAGGTTTTCAGCAGCGGCGGAAGATGCGAGGTGAGTGTGCAGGGAAGCGGGAGAGCCCCGAGAAAACCCACCGGCCAGCTGCAACGTCCGCCACTCACGAACATTCCGGAAGTGACGCCGCCTGGAATGAAGCCCGGACCTCCATGGTGGGAGGCGAACAACTGCACCACCGTGGCTCCCGCTTGGGGTTCGTACTCATTTCAAAAGTTAATTTCCAAATTTCTCACACAGCATCACCCGTCAACGTAAGAAATGATATAGAAAAGTAAATTTCACAACTTCTCGACCACGGCTTCCGTTGGGGTCAAGGACTTATTTCGGAATATAATTTCGAAACTTCTGCACTGCAGCTTCCATCTCGGAGAAACGACTAATTTCAAAAGTTACTTTCGAATCGTCTCGACCACGGGTCCCGTTAAGAGGGAAGAACTAATTTCAAAACTTCCACGCCACGGCTCTCGCAAAGGGGCAATGACTTAATTCAGAAAGAAATGTCATAACTGCTCAACGGCAAGCAAGCCACAGCACATAGGCACGTACGTGTAACCGTGACATACCATTTTTTATTTTTTAACTGTGAACTTTGCTTGCGTCATTACAAAGCAGCTGGGGAGAAACACGGCAACATATTTCAGCGCTAGTAATAAATAATTGTAATATACAACTGTATGAAAGTGTGAAAAGCGCAACATTCGATATTTAATTTAAATAACTCGAAAAGTTTTTCTTCACTTTCTCTGCTAACAGTTTGAATTTTTTGTCACTTTAAGGAAACTTGTACATACAGAGTTTTATGTGATGGAGAAGGGAAATAATGCATTTAAGATTTGGTGAAACATTAAGATGAAATAGAGAAGATATGGTATAGGCGGTTCACAGTAAAGTGAGAACTTTTGAGACCCTAGTTACACTTCGCTTTCAGCCTTTTCTTATCTCTTAACCACACTTAAAAATAAATACACTATGTATTTATTCCACCGCACTAGGAAGTTTACGTCTAAGGCTACAATAAAACATATTTACTGAATATTATTCCAAATGAGAGGACTTTCAAAAGTGCTCCCTTTACCGTAAATAGCCCATCTCAAACTCATGTGAAATCTTTTCAATTTACTTACAATACAGAGAACCGAAACACAACTGGGGGAAAAAAATCTGCATATAACTTGAAATATCTTTGTGTGATAAGCACATGTTTATTTATTCTTTCCATAACAACTTCATTTTGATTTACAACAAACATCCTTGTGTTATCTGCTGATCGTGGAACGAGCCTGATGTAGAAGGCCGCGTTCACACCGGAGCAAACACGCACGCGCGACAGAATATCAACGAACCGAGCATCTGTTACACCGGTAAGAGTGGAGATGGAGGCGGTGTGATCACGCTTGATGCGTAAAACCAGCCTCCGTGTCCCAACATTCGACTGCAGTTCTGCCACTAAGAACATCTTCATAAAACTACGTGGATAGGATTTGAGGCTACAACACTAGTTGTGTAGCTGCTTTCACATGTTTCCATACTTACTCTGGCTAATTTTTGATGAAGTTAGATTCAATTCAAACTGGTTAAAGTATTCCATTCATATAAGAGGGCATGTCTTTCGAACATTAACGCATAGACAAGCACATTCATCACTGTTGACAATGTGACTTTGACGTTGCATTGGTGTGAGTGAGTGAGTGAAGAGATTTGGGCAGCTCTTGACGTCCAGGTCTTGAGAGCCGATGAGGGTGAAGCGAGGCGAGTGCATGGAGCAGCGCCGGAATGCGGTGGCGGGGAAAC
>NQII01000010.1:1584712-1617212 GCA_002778355.1 Clitarchus hookeri
AACTCCGACGTCCCAATCGCGAAAATAATAAACAACTCTCCAGTTACCACCAGTTGTGTCGAGTAACAGAGTTATTGACGCGGCCGTAAAACTAGTCAGATCAGGATGTCACACGTCGAAACGAAAGTTGAGCGGCACATTTTAACGATTACTTCCGCCCGTTTCACGTAATTTACACCTACGTGTTCGCTACAACTTTAAACAGCTTTTTAATTGCGCCACAGGAGCTGACTTCAAAAGTGTACCGTTTCACAACACATGCTTCCAGAGGTGTGCGTGCGGTCGTAATTTCCTTCCACATCAAAAGAATTCCTTCTATTATACTCTGGAAAAAAAACTGCATCAACGCGTATTTTATGTGCTTTTTGAACTGCCCTGCTACGATGGGGGAAAGGTTCTTGTTGAATACAACACAGTTTGTTTAAGGCAACCAAATATTATGGTAGAGGGGCAATTAAATATTTTGCCACTGAAAACAAGTTATTGTGTTGTTATTTGGCTGCCCCGAACTTGCAAGATTTGGTTTCTACAACTTGAGGTTTGTACGGCTCTGCGCACATTAAAACTTTCAATTATCGTAATAAAAAAGTGAAAGCACGACTGTGTTTCGAACACGCATCTTTTGCGCCTTACGCTAAATCTTGGCGACCTCCTCCGATAAAGCGACTACAGTACCGACGAAGTAGAAATGTTATTAACTACTTATTTTTCTAATATGGCATCTACGACGATACAGATGTTCCCAGTTTTACAGCTTTACTTTTCTATTTCCTTCTCAACTGAGTTTCATTTAGACCCCTGTCACATTATCAACATTTTTTTCCCCGTCAAACTGCTTCCAATAAGTTTGGTCAAATAAAGCTGGACAGTACTGACATCACCGAAAGTTCATAAACGCCTACATATTTGCCTGAAAAATTTGGATGACTCCAGTTTCCATCAAATGTTTGAATATTGGACCAGTTATAAAATTTCTTAGATGTTTAAGACTGGCTCAGTCAAAATCAGAATGTGCATAACAATTTCTGCAAAGAAAATAAGGTTATCAAGATAATTAATTTATAGAAGTTGTCCGAGCATTAATGATATTTTACGTGAATATTGCACAGCATATTAAGAATTCGGAGGCATAGAATTTCACTGTGCAGGAAATATATCTGATAAATAAAATTTCAAATTAAGAAAAGTGAAAATAAATTACAACATTCGTTAATTTTCCTACTGTAATGGACGACACGGCAAACAACAGCAGTACCTCACTTTGAAAAAATTTTTTTAAAATAAAAATTCAAACTAAATCATTCCAGGAAAAAAATTAAAATTTTATAGTGTGGCACATTTTTTAACACATTCCAAGATTACTTGATAACATTTATTGGAAGGAAAAATTTGAAGGTCGTTCTTCAAATTTTATTGCCAAATATTTTTGAAGGCCAAAATTTGTAACATCATCAAAATATGATTTCTCAGTTCTCTTGCTACACACTATGAACGAAGTCACTAAACAGGACAAACCATAATGTTGGTAACGTTACACTAACAAGTATGTTCGCCCGAAACGTGGGCGGAAATTGCCGTCAGGGACCGAGATAACGCCGGCACGCGTTTGTCAGTGGGGAGTAGGCTCCAACGTCAAAGAGACGTTGGTCGTGGTTCAAGCATCGATTTCCGATGTCGACCCGCGGCAGTGTTGCAAGCCTGTCGGCTGAAGCGAGTCCCTTAGCGACCGTCAGTCGCGCTCCTCGTCGCCGACCTGTCGCCTGTCGGCTGGAGCGAATCCCTTAGCGACCGTCAGTCGCGTTCCTCGTCGCCGACCTGTCGCCTGTCGGCTGGAGCGAGTCCCTTAGCGACCGCCAGTCGCGCTCCTCGTCGCCGACCTGTCGCCTGTCGGCTGGAGCGAGTCCCTTAGCGACCGTCAGTCGCGCTCCTCGTCGCCGACCTGTCGCCTGTCGGCTGGAGCGAGTCCCTTAGCGACCGTCAGTCGCGCTCCTCGCCGCCGACGCGCGAGACATACTTCACCCCCGGGTTCTCCTGCAGATCGAGTTACGCCCTTAGAACGTAGAAACACAAACACTGCCCGGCTCACGGACATTCCACAGCTCGTCTAACGCGCGCCTGGATAGGCCGTCGTACTGCGAAGTTAGAATGCCTTTGGTTTGGCAACTAAAACTGAGCGAGGTCTGCTTACGAATAGCATTTCAGAAACGTGACGGAGTTGTATACGTTTTTCAGTTCCTCAATTTCTCTCCGAAGCATGTTTTTGTGATAGTGAAAACGGCTCAAACTGGTGTTTTCACGATCATCTTCAGGTACGAACATTAAAAAAGAAATAGAGACGTGCATAAAACCTTTATTTTTATTATTACATCATAAAATGATACGGTCTCCGCTGAAAGTCTAATAGAGGCATGTTATCGACGGCAAGACTGCACGCCAGTTCAGTGCTTTGCGCGTAGGGGCGATGAGAGAGTTGATGCGCATGTCCCGGTCGCCAGTAGCGCTCCCACGCTTTTAGGCCTCAGACGTGCAAAATCCCTTCGACCCGGCGGCCACCTTTACACCATCACGAGTGCGCATTTGAGCTGCGCAGTAGCACTTCTGCGTTCTCCACCGTCGAGCGGATCTAGCATTGTCAAAAACAACGTGAATTGCATTTGAGGTTCGAACACTGTCTATGAAAAGCTTGTATGCCACGATACAATGTTCCGTAGAAGTTCGGGCGGAAGCTTCCACAAGACCTACTACGCGAGCCTGCATGCTAGCAGTTATGGAAGGTTCTTTGGGATAACCTATCCAACGATTCTTGTCGCCACACAAGTAACGACGAGTGCATTTTATTTGGTTTTACTCTGCATCTGTGGTTCGGGAACAATCTTCACTCACCACTTACGCATTATGCGTTTATGCACAGAGCCTAATCGTTTGGTTGTTATAACTGGAACTTTCGTTTCAAATAAACACGAATGTTGGCCGTAATTTTTACATAATGCTGTTTCACAATCAGTACACATTTTCTTTGATTTTTATTTACTATTTATTCGTGTTTAATAGTCTTACGCTCTCTCTCAAAACAAAACAAACAGAATGACTCTACCACCATCTCTCTGAATGGATAAAATTTCAACATTGTAGGAACCCTTCCATCGAATATTGCACACGACCAATTATGAAAACGTCCATGAAAACGGCCAGCAATGGGCCAAATCTTCAACAGAATCATGCATACAAGTGGCTATGCAGGTTTGCGTGGAATCGTCCAAGGAATATTCTATAGTGGCATACGGGCTTAAGGTATAAGTCAAGTTGGAGGTAGTGTGATTCTCTGTCGCCCAGAGCGCACTGCCAACTGATTTGTAAATACTTCCAAACCATCCCCTAGATGTCACCTCAGTCGTATTCACCCCTTCCGTCTCATTTATAGACAGCTTGTCATCCATTCACAGACCCACGGAGTGACAGTGAGCAGGCCAGGTCATCTGCCCGCCTCTCTAATGAACCATCGCCTCTAGCAGATTATTTTCTGCGATAAAAAAAAATGTGTTTGAGGGCTAGCAGTTAGCAAGGCTATTAGCAAAGGGAGGTTGGCCCGAGCGAGCCGGTTTGAGCAACAGTACAGTGAGTGCTGTGCGCTGACGTCACTATGGCGCAGCGACTGGCCAGCCGAGACTGCAGCTAAGGGTAAAACTTGCATCTAATACTCGTTTGCACGTTGGTACAGCTACTATTTTGCAATATATATCAAACATATTCTTTTCTTTGAAATATGTATATTGCTGTCACAAAAGATTTATATAAAAATAAAATCATAATTAGCTTATGCAAGAAAAAGTGACATGAACATCGCGTTTCTTGCTCATGAAATCATTCCGCAGAGTATCCTCCTGGAATTAGCTGAAGATAACTGAAAAATATTAGTCAGGCCTAATAAATCAAATATACTCAAATTATATATACACAAATCTGTGGGCCTATACAATCTCATCCACGACGACGAGACACTAAGAAAAATCCGCTTTAATGTGTGATTGTGGTTCACAGCAACAATAAACTAGCAAATTTCCTGTTTGTTACTGCAAATAATTGCAACACGGATATGGCATTGGAAAGACAAACAGCATAATAAATAATGTAAAAACGCTCAAGTATAATTGTATAATTTTGTGTTGACAACGAAACACGGGTTCAATTTTTTTTAAACTATCAGAATAAATTCTCTAGCGGATTGTTTCAATATTTCAATTCCAGTAATGAGTGTTGCGATGCCAAAATATGAATTTTTGAGACGACTAGTAACTGTCGAAATAAAATGTATAAGATTTTTGAAGAATCGATTTTACAACTTGGCATCGTTGCATTTCGTGTCTCATCAGCGAAGCTAAACCAATCGCGTTAAATCTGTTGTAATGGGAAAATTTGCTTTAAAATACATATATATATATTTTTTTATTTGCAGATAATCTGGGATAAGTAATTGCAACTACCTTAAAAAAGTAAACTATCTACAGTAGCGACGAAACTATTAACTGATGTATTATAAATAATGAAGTCAGACATTGGTAATCCACAGGAACTCTTATTTTTCATGCGGATTTGTTTTTTCCTTAAAAGAACTTATATTGGCGTAATTACACTAATATTTGCCAATAAAATAAATTAGCCCATGAAATAACATGTTAAAGAGTTAACCCATATTGCCACTAGATATAGGTTCAGTATTAATTAAGAATATATTTAAGAAACTTTTATACTTTAATTACTTTATCGTAACTTTATTCACGAAAGAACAGTAAAATGCTTAACTACACTGCAAAAAATGATAAAATGCAAATTAAAAAGCAGTGCTATAACAATTTATATTTTTCTGGTGTAAATATACCATTTACAACATTTTTGCTAACATTTCGGCTATAGCTGTAAACTATAAAATATTTTTCATTAATGTTTGCATGTCTAAAACCAATTTATTAAGTTTTGATTCACAGTACTAACTACGTTTCACAACTACAGCTTTTCTTGCAAAATCGATTTTATGTATTTTACGTTTCAGCAGTTTCGTATATTATTTCCACGATATTCTTAGCAACTCTATCAGTTTTCACCTACAAACTTAACTTTGTTTACACGATTTTTTCATAGATATGTAAACACCTTGATAATTTGATATTTGGTAAAAGTTTTACTCTCCTTTGTTAATTATATTTATATTAAACCACGTGCGAGTGTATTTTTAAGTTTCCTGCATCAAAAAAAGCATTATAGACAAATCTGTAGAGGAATGGCGATTCCGTCAGCTGCCTAGCTGTCGGATTCATTTCCACACTTCATGGATCGATTCCCGTATACAATTCTGCTATTGATTGTTCAAAAATTGGCTCTAGGCATTTCTATAGTTTCAATAAATGGGTGCCAGGTTGGGTTAAACCGCGGTCCATAACACGTAATTTTTGTTTACTTCTAATTAAAAAAATAAATTAATTTCTTTGCCCCGGGCATAGTAATGAGTAACTAATGTAATGGATTATAATTTACAATGTACATAGTTGCTGAAGTGCAAATGGAGCTGTTATGCCTCAAAAAATACGCCAGACTTTAATATAAAATTTTTATTTCGAAGAAAAAAGTAACAGGTTGCTATTTTCAAGTATGTTAACATATTTTCTAAGTAAGTTACTTTTACGTTATATGATAAGCAGGCGGTTATTCAACTAAACGGTTTAAAGAACAAATAGTCTAGAAAACCTTTGTAGACAGAAAATTTAACATTTTTCTTAAATCAGGTGACTTATAAATCATAAGTTACGTTTTCACTGCCTAGCAAAAACTGCATTTTTTTTTTGTTTCCACATTTCTCAAAAAGTTTAAATGGAATTTGGAAAGACTTTGTGGAAGGCTTTGGTAATTAATTCGTGCTCGAGAATGCTGATCATCAGTTATGTAACATGCGGGAAGCAGTATTTTTATACCATGCTTATTTTCTTCGCATACCTCCCTCTTCTTGAAGAGGTAGTCTTATGTGGTATGTGTATTCTTCCATATACTGTTATGTGTGCCAGGTGTGCGCGATACCAGTATTATCCTACGTGAACGTATATTTGCATATATACACACATATACCATGTATGGATGTATGTTTCCAACAAACAACATTTCCGACATAGCCACCTGACAACACCAAATAAGGTACTGAATCAGATGTAACATTTTCAGTCTTTCAAAGTTTTTAAATAAGCCTGAAGGCATTTTTTAAATAGTTATACCGAAGAATTTAAAACGTGTCTTGAAATTTAACGTACGAAAAAAACTTTTGTTTATAAACAGGAAGTAAACGACCCTAAATAATCTGGAGTTAAATTTTTTCTTGCTGATTGATGTATAGCAGCCACCTGGTTCGAAAGTATTTTAATGAGAAATGAAAGAATATATTACTTATTTTGTCGTTGAGTAAAAATACAACTTAATAATGAATGAACCAGTAAGGCTTAACATGACAAAAGATTTGATCACTCTCTAGTAACTTTGTGGGCCAGTACTGTACAATAAAAGCAGAGTGTGTGTTTGCTAAAGACAGTAAAAATTGTCTGAAAATTAACACACAGTACATGTAACGCTGACAATGAAATATATACACTTGCGAGATACTTCATGAAGCTTTCATAAGGCACTAAGAATTAAAAGAAAAGGGTCTGATGATCAGTTCGGGATTGTAACCATTCTTATGTAAAATGTAAATTAAAATATCGAAAAAAATTAGTTTATATTTACAATGTTTTAAAAGATATTATCAAACATCACATACATACTGAAAAAAAATTATGAATTTTGTTATTATTTCTATGAGAATTCTTTGTTTTTCTTGGTATAATACAGCAATTCGTCTATTTCCTTCATGCTAACCTTCACACATGGGGTCTGTTACTGTACCACAGCCGGAATGGCGCCCGTGGCTATGGTCCGCAACACGCATACTCAACTGGCCACATTCCGATACCTCTACAATGCGCAGTATGAGCAAACAAGAAGTTCCTACCCCTACAAGAAGTCGCATCTGTGTGGAGCCTGCGTCACCACGGACCATGCATAATGGGAGCTCGAGGGCAGTCCGAGCTCCAACGCGTCAAATAGTTATAAGTATCACGAGTGAGTTGAACTGTGCGTAACTAGAATTTTAAAGGAGCAGCAAATTCGATTTTGGGTTTGTCTGGTTTGCGTTTTCTCATAGCAATTGCGACAAAAAACCCGCCCATTGGATAACATTGAACGTCCACTCCGTACTAGTACTACACTGAAGAGCCAAAAAAACTGGTATACCTGCCTAATATCGTGTAGGATCCCCCGAGCACGCAGAAGTGCCGCAAGACGACGTGACATGGACTCAACTAATGTCTGAAGGTATGCAGGAGGCAATTCACACCATGAATCCCGCAGGGCAGTCCACAAAGCCAATATGCGCCAATTTGAGAAAGGATTGCACGTATGTCACGTTTAATGATTCTCGTCAGTCGTCGTTTGTCCCGTTCTTTCACGATCTTTTTCCGGCCGCAGCGATGTCGAAGATGTGATGCTTTACTGGATTCCCGATATTTACGGTACACTCGTGAAATGGTCGTACACGAACATCCAAATGTTAACGCTACCTCGGAGATGCTATGTCCCATCTCTCGTGCGCCGACTATAACACCACGTTCAAACTCACTTAAATCTTGATAACCTACCATTGTAGCAGCAGTAACCGATCTAGCTGCCGACCGCATCGCGTTACTCTCATTGGTTCCATACCTCTGTTATTTGCATATGCACGCATATACCAGTTTTTTTTTTTGGCTCTTCAGTGTATATCTACTCTATGCATACATGCAGGAGGGGAAAGGCATTACTTAAGCCTGGTTTATAAATGCAATAACACAACATTGGCAAAATTGCAGCGACGAGAGAAAGTGAACTCTAAAAACTTTAGGCACCAATTTATAAAAATTTATTGCTACTTTTATAAACACGCACCTACCTAAAAATTCCCGAGTTTGATATTTTGCGTCGTTGCGATTTTGCCAGTGTTGCGCTATTAGGATTTTTATAAACCAGCCCTTAGCCTTACCTTCTCGGCAGCTCCCTATGTACTCGTACACGTATAGCCTTGCATACGTCACTTGTAGGCACCGAGATTCACGAATCCGGATGGCATTCTGATAGACAGAGAATTTGTAAACAAACATTTGCTCGGGTTCACGGTGGAAAAAGTGTATGTGCGGTAAGTATTATCTACGAAATTGTTCATAATTATCCTGTACTTTTCATCTTGAAGCATGGCACAAGATTGAGAAATTATGTTTTCAACACGTATCCGTTCATTACACTCTCATAATTGTGAAATTAGTTACAAAAATTACACAAGACATCCATCTCGCTATGCAGTAACGCGATTTACTTGTATAGTGCACTCATAACTATACCAATGCATTTACATATGCAGTATGTGTGTGCACACACATTGGTAGACGTAAATAACGGTACATGCATCAGTGTTATACTTCTTTCGGACGCAAACATCTGGCCGGTATGCGTAAAAATTTGTGTCTGGCCATCTGAAGACGAAACGATTTGTTTCTGTCAGCATCCTCGGCACGGCGCCTGCAAAGCTACAAGTGTTCAGGAGTTAAATTTTTTTTTCCAATTTTGACGAACGTTACTGATGTTTATGACATCAAACAGCATATAATAAAAAAGCAAAGAAAACCGTATACTACTGATAACAATAGCATTGNACTGATGTTTATGACATCAAACAGCATATAATAAAAAAGCAAAGAAAACCGTATACTACTGATAACAATAGCATTGCAGCTTTCTCTAAAACTCAAGTGTCAAGAAATCAAAACTTATTTCGAAACAAAGAGAACAGACCACACATATTCCAATTGATACTTCTAGCGTGCTGACTTGAGTCCGTTTTTGTCCGNATATTCCAATTGATACTTCTAGCGTGCTGACTTGAGTCCGTTTTTGTCCGACAAGCGGTGAAAAGTGAACACACTGGGACATCCCAATAAACGAGGTACACCACACGGTGGACGGCATTGTCGTATCGTCTATAAGTTGTTGTCGGGAAATCAACTGCGGCAACCCACAGCGATTTTCGTCCGTATTATAGGGAATGCGAATGCATCCATAAAACTACCTTCGTCAACTGTGAGCACGGCTTCACGTATGACGTCTGGATTCCCCTTGACTTGCAGCAAAATTTGTTGTTGTTGGGTGTAATTTTTCCGGATTGTTTGGCCTTTTATTTTTTAATACTCTTATGTATGGGTGATATGAAGTCGCCTAAAAAATAAACATTTTACTGTAGGAGATTCACTGAAAACAGTCGGATGCGTTTAAAACGGATGAATGAGAACAAGTGTTTCACGTGGGTGGGTATCCCTGAAATCGCAGGAGGAGGACTGTTGGAAGCAAAACATTAGGCAAAATTTTCTTAATTTTATGGAAAACATTTTTATGAGGTAGGTTGAATCTCGTCTTATTGAGTGTCGAACCTATATGTAAAGAGAGTAAAAGTGTATTTCTGAATACTTCCTTTCTCTCTTTATATTTACTGATATCCGGGACTTTTGTCTGACTGTGAGAATGGATGGAGACAGCATATTTTAATCAAGACCTACGGATAGGCGAAACGATCCATTATAAACAGCACTTTGTTCTTTCTCTGCCCACGTTTAACAATGTTGGCGGAATACACGCACCGTGTTGGTTTTTTTAAATAACTGCTTAGGATCTATTTTTATGAGCATATGCAAAATCGGCATTGTCATCGACCTCATACCTTAATTCATGTATTAGTCAAATTTAACTGGGAAAATGGTGTGCGTGTGTATATGTTGCTAACGTGTTTACTCGTATATTTATTCGCATAAAGCAAGTTAAAAATCACTTTCCGCTGATTCAAATGTTACACTTGTGATTCGAAGTTGAAATATGGAACTATTTATCTTAACTAACTCCCAACTCTACAGAGAATTTGTTTTCCCCAAAAGTGATTACTTTACCGTTAACACTATCACTTAATCATAAAAAAATAAAAAACTTACTGTATTAGTGAAATTACTTTCCAGTTACATCTGCATTACAAAGGTTTTTGTTTCACTCGTTAACTCACTAGTTATAACTTCATGTACGCATGCCTTGACCGGTCCTAACTCACGAAGTTGGTAGATTTGTCGGCCGTGTATGAATGACCCTGGTGTGCTAAAGCGATATTGCACAGATAAACTACAATACAACCGGAGTAAGAAATACATACATATCCAACACCAGCAGTAAGGCTTCAACTCTTCTCTGTGTGTTTGTGAGTGTGTGTATACATGCTAACGTGAATGCACCATTTCCCACGCCATTTTTTCTCCCTCTCTCTCGTGCACACGTGCGCGCACACACACACACACACAATTTTTTAAAATAATTGCGTATGATAACAAGTATTATGTTCACCTTACCGGTGTTTCTTTAGGATATTTAGGTGTAAGCCACTTCTGTTTTTCTTTTTTCTTGCATGGAAACCTCGTGCCTTTTTCGACTGGACGCTTCTTGTGTACCCACATTCTTTTACTTTGATCGTACAACCACTGTAGAGCCTGAAGCACTTGATCGCAACACACCTGGCAGCCATGCACCTGATCCAGACTGCAGAACGAGTAGCGAGACTCGTGCTGGCCAGACTAATCAGTGTGCGTAACCCCCATCCAGTCCCTTCCCCTTAGTAACACAGTNTCCAACACCAGCAGTAAGGCTTCAACTCTTCTCTGTGTGTTTGTGAGTGTGTGTATACATGCTAACGTGAATGCAACATTTCCCACGCCATTTTTTCTCCCTCTCTCTCGTGCACACGTGCGCGCGCACACACACACACACAATTTTTTAAAATAATTGCGTATGATAACAAGTATTATGTTCACCTTACCGGTGTTTCTTTNCACACACACACACACAATTTTTTAAAATAATTGCGTATGATAACAAGTATTATGTTCACCTTACCGGTGTTTCTTTAGGATATTTATGTGTAAGCCACTTCTGTTTTTCTTTTTTCTTGCATGGAAACCTCGTGCCTTTTTCGACTGGACGCTTCTGGTGTACCCACATTCTTTTACTTTGATCGTACAACCACTGTAGAGCCTGCAAGCACTTGATCGCAACACATCTGGCAGCCATGCACCTGAACCGGACTGCAGAACAAGTAGCGAGACTCGTGCTGGCCAGACTAATCAGTGTGCGTAACCCCCATCCAGTCCCTTCCCCTTAGCAACACAGTACAGTAACTTCAAATGCTTGTCCGACAATTTCCGTACACTCAGGCTGTTCGTGCGGACTATTCGACGTATTTTCTTTCAGTGGACAAAAGATTGCAGCTCGAAATTAAAATAAAGTTTATTTAGTTTCTCTTTGAACAGAGTCACTTTATATTCTCCAAAATATTTTCTTTTGAAGTAATTAGTAACGTCTATAGTCTTACATGAAAAAAGGATACTTTAAGTTATTATAAATTATGGCATATTACAAATAAAAATTCAAAATTTCACAAAAATATTTGTCAAATCAGATATATAATATGTTTACAATACTTTCAGACTGTAATACTATGACTCTAATTAAATACGTAGATTAATCTATCACATACAATACTATCAATCAAAGAAATACAACCTATTTTCTTTTAAATTATGACATCCAAATTGTTTGTTGTGTGCTGTACCTACATTTTATTGTGTTTCAAGCATGACAACCTCCATAATTGTAAGTTTCCGGTAATTACAGATTGAAATTTCAGTTTCAAACTGAGATGAGTGAAATGTGTGCGATTTCCATAATAAAAGGATATTTTTCGCTGCATGGCAACAGGCATAAAAACATAGACCTGCAATGGTCGGTTGCTCATGATCGCATATTACTTGCATCACTGTCATTTTTATAGGCAGCAGCAAATGCTCGCAGCGATAGCCCTACACACATCCCCTCCGCCACTGCTGGTAGGCAGGTGCTCAGTCCTCTTCCAACTGCTCACAACCCATCACCTTGCCCTCCCTGTTCATTCATCTTTCGACATCTTCACGTAGTTCCACCATCTACCACTGCCCTAGAAGGCACCAGCTTCCTAGGTATATTATAGAATTGTTATGTATTTCCAAGATTGTACGGTTATTTTACATGTTATCGTTACTGCGATTGATTTATATGAAATTATACATATATATGTTTGTATTTGTGCGAAAGAAATGCTGTATTTGACATTATTTTTCATTTTAAAAATAAATAATCCGGTCAACAGGTGTAATATATATTGTAGCTTATTTTCGTAAACTTAACTTTTAGCACACCTATAAAATGTTATGCGAATATTTTCTCATGCAAAAGCATAGAAAAAACTGTTAACCTAATTAGATGAAGTATTTTTTAATAAAATCAAGTTTGTTATTTATCCAGAGAATATATACGCCCATTTTTGGGCAAGAAATGGAAATTTTCGTTATTAATTAATTTACCCATCAAAGAGACTTACTTCGGTGACATATTTTACACTGAATAAAATATAAACATTTATCTTTCACATGAAACCCAAGCCATATTTTTCTTACGATTTTGGAAGTCTCAACAGTACTTTTTAAAAAGTGCTGCATTTACTGTGTTGCTGGTTTCATCACTATTAGGAGATCCACTTTACTTCTACCTTAAGTGGGTGAAGAGGTTTATGCGGCTCTTAAAAGCGAGGTCTTGAGAACCGATGCGGGTGTCCGAGGTGGAATGAAAGGGCGGGGAAAAGGGGAGATCCCGATTCCCACATGCGAAAATCCGGGAGTGACCCGGCCGGAGATTGAACCAGGTTCGCCTTGGGAGGCGAGCAGGCAGACCGCTCCGTCACCGTGCCCCCCTCCCCCCCACCACCCCACTTAAGCACGTGCTTCGGGACATGGGTTAAACGGGAAGAAACGGGGGGTGGGGGGTACTCCGGTTCAACCCCCTCGAAATTACAACACATTTAAAATAAAAGTAAAAATTTTTTTTAGTTATCAGTAAAATGAGAAATAACGTAAATAAAGGAGTAAAATTAAGAAAAATAAAAAACACAGGTGTCTACCTCTGCTGTTGTTCTTCAGCTCAAAATACATTTTATAGGCGTTGTTTTATCCGTGAAGGACCCCCAACTCCAGAAAAATAAATTTCTGCCTACGCCAATGCAGTTCCGAATGTTTGTTCACTTATTTTGCCTTAGTTGTAATGTAACTAGGGTATAATACAAGCTGTTCCAAAGTACTTTATTCACATAAAGGGCGGGTAAGTTGAAAATTCAAATGTAGACAAGCACGTTTATCGGTGTTGACCACGTGACTTTACAGTTGTACTGACGACTGGTGAATCAATTCCGAGGTAATGCTTATTCTACTCAGGTTGAGAACAAAACCACATTTCTTATGGGAGAGTTTGGCATAGGGAAAATTTTCGCAGCAAGGTGCGCTGCTGTTCCATAGAAGTCGCTTTTAAACTGGTGATAAATGGAGAAATTATATTTATTTGTGTTTAAAAGTTCGCGTTTGTCTCAAATTGTCCCAGCCAAAATTTTATAAATTAAAATTTTTTCGTAACTATCACTTACGCCCTCCAATAGTGTTTACAACATACAGTAAAAATACAACTGTGTTTCGCATTGAGCGTGCTAATGGAAAAAAACGTAACGAATTTAAGTGCGAAATAAATATAACTGCCATCAAAAGGAACTTCGTACTTTTCTTCTTTCCCCCAGCAAACTGCGTAGGAAAGCCAGAAAAATAACATTTTTAACCATTTTCGTTATTTTCTTTTCAGATTCAAATGTCATATTTAAATAAATTAGTGTGTAAGGCAACGTTTTGACGTTTTCCTAAACCCAGTTTTACGACAGAATATTAAACTACACGTGGATATATTTCCTTTTATTTCCACCCAAAAGCTAAGAAAAAGGTTTATTCTTTGCGTAGGTTATAACACGATACAAAGCAAAAGATTTTACACAGTTGTATTTGTTTTATGAAAATTGCAATTACCCCATTTACTTACATACAAAACGGACCAATCCGGTACACATGGACACCGGTGAACCCTGGCGGCGAAAATTTCTAGTTGCCAAACTAAAATCATTGAGCTTCCCAACCTGAGCAGAATAAACCTTAGCTGGGGTTATGCGCAGGCGGTTCACAAATCAGTGTCTCTCTTCCTTAGTCTATGATTAACACTGTTTCGAATATACAGGATGATTCTAAAATCATGGGACAAACATTGAGGGGTGGTAGAGCTCACTAAAACAAACAATTATTGTATAGTAATATATGGGCGAAAGTGACGCGTTGAGGCAGAAACACAAAAACATAACACATTAACGGAAACATAAAATGTTCATAAGCAGCATACTTAACGAGTGATTCCGTACAGACAATGGTGGCGTGCGTGGAATACCCGGCGTATTTGAATCTGTTCGCCAATCACTCCACCGAGGCTACCAAGCTTGCATTACTGTCGGTGGTAGCAATTTTGAGCAATTATTATNCGATTGTAATGAAGAACGATGTTACGACATTCTCGTTCGATTAGATTTAATCATTAACGAAATGTAGAAAAATAAAATGTTCCTGCCTCGAATTTTTATCAGCTGGAATCCATTATTTTTAAAGTCTTGTTATAAACTCAGAACGAACACTAATTAAAACAATTTTTTTAAGTTTCGTTTTTATTGGTATTAATATTATTCTGGGCTTGCGAAACCCATCCCAAATAAAGGAATTAAAATGTGTAGTACATTTCCTTAAAACGTTTCCTAGAAATAACTGCTGTCAACAATTTTGCCTTAAGTCAAACCTGTGCCAAGCAGTGCCAACATATGTATGCTAAATCTGAAATTGAGATTTAATAGCGCCAGTTACACTGCAGGCTTTCTCTTTTAACTGAAATATGATCACCCTAGNCAATTTTGCCTTAAGTCAAACCTGTGCCAAGCAGTGCCAACATATGTATGCTAAATCTGAAATTGAGATTTAATAGCGCCAGTTACACTGCAGGCTTTCTCTTTTAACTGAAATATGATCACCCTAGATTTGAAGGAGATTAAAATTATATCAGCTTGCCATCCAAGCACCGATCGAGTGGTCTCCAAACTTCCAGAGTTAATCTAGAAGTTTGCTGTGAACCCTACACAATAGCGAAATATCAAACAGAAGCTCAACTGTTCCCAAAGTGCGGCTTTCCAACATGAAGCTAAGTTTCAAGGCCGCTATGAGAACAATGACAGCATTATAAACAGTAGCACACAGCTAGGCTAGAGAGCGTGCTACATACAATAACCATACACTGTACTTTTTTTTGTAGTTTTTACTGAGGAATTGCTTGTTATTTCACTAATGTTTGTAACAGTACAAACAGTTCTCTTGCGAAATTACTCGTTTNTTTTACTGAGGAATTGCTTGTTATTTCACTAATGTTTGTAACAGTACAAACAGTTCTCTTGCGAAATTACTCGTTTGTAAAACTACAAGAGCCGTGTTTGCGATAGACCTCAAGAAATGTTTGTACCATACTGACTCGCATCCACGAGCTCAAGCAAAATGGCTGACATTCTACAACATAAAACCGTATATAGCTGTTTGTGCAAAAACTAGGGGTGATATAAAGCGTAGTTGTGTGCAAAAANATTCTACAACATAAAACCGTATATAGCTGTTTGTGCAAAAACTAGGGGTGATATAAAGCGTAGTTGTGTGCAAAAATAAATGTATTGAGAGTTTTAATAACCTAAAAAACCTATTAAAAAAAAAACTGAAATAGCGATAATAAACAGGCGATAATTTTAAAAACATGTGACCCTATTACTCATCAACTGTTATGTTAATGTTTCATATCCATACAAAACTCTTAAAATGAAGTAAATGCGTTCTTCCTAGCAGAATAACTTCACTAATATTTGGTAGGTATTTAATGCTATATTCAGTAGAGAAATAATTGTAAAATACGCAAGACAAGTTGAATAGCTAAATGCAGAAAGGAAACACGTCTTCTTTTGTAGGAAATGGACTTCCCGCTAGGCATGAACTCTGTAGGCCAAGACGCATATCTCCGTGCAACATCCACGATGGCCGGAGGCGCACGAAAAGAGCACGAGAAATACACGTTTGTTGGAGAAGATGAACAATCCCCGGGCATGTTTCCTTTCTGCAGATAACGGTTTTGCCCGCTTGATATGCCTGATAGCTACAACCGTTAGTGTTAAAACAAAGATGTTTATAGTGTTCTATAAAAAAATGGCTGCTTCAAGTAATGAAGGAAATTGTTATTCGCACGAGAAAAAAAGAAGAAAAAAAAGCAAATGGAATGTTGATAATTATAAAAGAAATGTAATTCGCAATGCCAAAGTAAAAGGTGGACCTCATGTGAATTGGGTTGGAAAAAATGTTCCTGGAGGACAGGAGTACATAGGATGTGGGTACGCATAACATAACGTTTCTCTTCATAAGGATGGTGTTCAGCGAATGCAATCTGACATTTCTGGTGTTACACTGTTATGCTGTAAACCTTGTTTTACGTAACACCTATGGCCTAATGTGGTAACAATTTTTTTTAACAGATGTCGAAAAGGCTGTCTTGTTGATGTCACGGAATAACAAATTATGCCGATAAGGAAAACGTTCAACACAATGGGCACAAAAGATGAGCAGGGTTTGCACTTACAGCGACCGATAGAAATAGAAGACGTGAAGAGGAAACTTCTGAAACAAGCAAGCCAAAATCTGTCTCTCTAAAGTACCGCGTTCTCTGCGGGTCCTGCTGTATCAGTGTTTGTAAAACAGCATTTCAGCAAGTCCATGGCGTAACGATTAACGTGGTAAATCAGCCAGTGCAAACACCATTTCTGGAGAGGTATGCCCTCAACTTCACGATCACATATCGCCTTTCCCAACAGAAACGTCACATTGAAAAGTAAAGAAAATTCGATATACTTAGATGCCCGGTTGAATGTAAAGAGGATGTATGATATGTTCAAGGAACGATACCCACATTCTAGTGTACAGTATCAATTCTACTGGAATTGTTTTAAACAGAATTTCTCATTAAGNTCAAGGAACGATACCCACATTCTAGTGTACAGTATCAATTCTACTGGAATTGTTTTAAACAGAATTTCTCATTAAGGTTTGGCAGACCACAGAAAGATACTTGCAGTACCCGTGAATAACTTAGCTGTAGACTTAACAGTAATCTTCTCTGTGATAGCTCGAAAAAAGTTGCTGCTGCAGAACTGTTGATCCACAAGCGCAGAAGCAAGAAATTCTCTAGCGCTCTAAAAGAAGTAGGTGAAAAGTGTAAACATGAGGAAAGTGTTCTGGATCTTTGTTTTGATTATATGGCAGTTGTGTCACTCCCTCACATTCCAGTGCAAGACATATATTACTACAGACAGTTAAGTATAAATAATTTTGGCCTACACAACCTTGAGAACAAATTCTATTGATTGTTATGTGTATCATGAAGGCATAGCGAATAAGACACCAGATGAACTATGTAGCTACTTGAAAGATAATGAAGTAGGTATAGAGATAACAGAGCTCCACCTGTTCAGTGATAATTTTCCTGGCAGAACAAGAACAATACCATTGTGAGATTCCTAATGGCTTTGATTGAACTGGGAAGATTCAAGATAATAAAACAACATTTCCCACAGAGGGGCATCACTCATTTCTGCTCTGCGACAGGGACATAGGACTTTTTAAAAGTGCGCTTCGTAGGGCAGATAGAATCTACACAATACACCAATACTATGAGCTCATCAAAAGGTCTCCTGTAAAGAAGAACAATTTCAAGGTTGTAGAAGTTACTCAAGACAGCTTACTTAACTGGAAAGGATGGTGGCCATGTTTGTTTAAGAAGACTTGTTACTCGGATTGGTCGATGGGAAATGATGTTCCAAGGGACAAAAAAAGCTATCTTTTTCTGTTTCCAAGTACTTATATTTTGAATACTGTAGTACAAAACCAACAAGAGTATGTGGTGACCAGAGATTTCATCGATGGTTTTATAACCCATTCCTTCAAGCTTAGGAATACTGCCTACACAGAAAGCATATTCAAAGCAACTTCCCCTCTTGAAACAGAAGAGTGAATATCTGAAAGAGTGTGAAATTTATATTCCGGACGCTTTCGATATGTTCTTGAGGGAATTGTTTGACTGGTTAACAAATTAGTATGGTATNGTGAAATTTATATTCCGGACGCTTTCGATATGTTCTTGAGGGAATTGTTTGACTGGTTAACAAATTAGTATGGTACACGGACTACAATGTAATACAAGGCAATACTGACTGACAAAGACCCTATAGCATTTTGTTGTGTTTTCAACAGGTGATATTATTAGGTTTTATATTTATAAAATGATTTGCTACCACTAATAGATACACATTTAANTGTGTTTTCAACAGGTGATATTATTAGGTTTTATATTTATAAAATGATTTGCTACCACTAATAGATACACATTTAAGTAATACAAGGCGATACCGAATGTAATGAAGACCATTAGGATTTTGTTGTGTTTTTGAACAATATACAGGTCATTTATCACGTTTCACATTTACTTAGATATATTTGCGCTGTTTGCTATTAGCAATAGATAACATGTTTATTGTATAGTCAAGAAAACATGTATTTTTCATCTTATCAGACAGATAATATGTATAATAAAGTAAACAAATAATAAAGTAAACACTGTTATGTGCAAAAACGGCACGTCCAGAATTATTAATAGTTGATTATGTGTTGCTAGGTGTTCCAAAAACGTGTAAGAAACATTCCAAAAATATGCTTTTTACCACTGATTACCACAGTATGCAATACTGAACACTGTATGTATATAAAACGGTTTTATGCTGATTCCCTAAAGTTTGTAACATTGGACATGTTCCCTTTCTGCTTTTGGCGATTCAGTTGTTCTTGTGGTTAAGGGTGAGAGCTAATAAAACAACGAACATGGGCTTTAGTCCCCGTGCTGGCAAAGTATTATTCTTTTTTCTTTCTTTTTTCGAGAATTATATTTTGAAATAATTTTTTTTCCCCATTCTATGTTATAATTCATCACATTTGTTTCGATAATGAGATATTTCTGTCCACTTCTCAATAATGTAAGTCTTAATACAAAACTAGCCTTTGTAATATTACAAATATATGTTTTGCAGATTTTTACAAAAAAAAAACTGTTTGTAGTTNTAATACAAAACTAGCCTTTGTAATATTACAAATATATGTTTTGCAGATTTTTACAAAAAAAAAACTGTTTGTAGTTCTACAAATTATTTTCTCGGAAACTGGGTTTCTAAAGATTTTTCTTGTAAAAGTACAAATGAAATATAGCAGATGTAAACCAATTTTCGTATTCTGCCCAAGTCCAAAACCATGACTCATTCACTGCTANTACAAATGAAATATAGCAGATGTAAACCAATTTTCGTATTCTGCCCAAGTCCAAAACCATGACTCATTCACTGCTAATAGAAATGTCATAATCACATGGCCAACAGTGATGGATGTATCTATTTACATTTGAATATTCAATATACACACCCTTTTATATTAATTAAATTCCTCTGAATGGCTTGAATTTACTCTAGTTGCATTTAAACTAGGTTAGAGGTAATTTACAAACATCCGAAATCAAGTATTTACATGAACAGTGTTCTATCCTCAAATTCTACCAACGTAGTTTTTTATAGTGCTATTACCAGTAAAGCAGTTCAAGGTCGAAACACGAGTGAGTGAAGAGATTTGGGCGGCTCTTAACAGCGAGGTCTTGAGAGCCGATGAGGGTGAAGTGAGGTGAGCATGGAGCAGAGCCGTAATGATAGGGCGAGGGAAACGGGAGAACCCCGAGAAAACCTGCCGAGCAGCGACCCCGCCGGGAATCGAGCCCGGTCCGCCTAGGTTGGAGGCGAGTGGTCTAACCACTACACCACCGCGGTCTCCCCAACAGCAAGTATTGGCTTCGTTGAAACGCAGCATCTCGACTTTTGTTTCGCATATCTCGCGTGTTTTTCTGACCGGCTGCTCGTGTACTGGTGGCTCCCGGATTTCCGCAAGTGGGAATCGTGCCGGGCGATGCCGCTGGTGGGCGGGTTTTCTCGGGGATCTCCCGTTTCCCTCGCCCTTGCGTTCCGGCGCCGTCCAGATCTCTCCACTCGCTGTGACCGGCTGTAGAACCGTGGATGGTCGTAAAGCGGCGCGGAGTCCTTGGTTCGGTCACCCTCCAATCCTCTCTGATCTGCACGTTTCGTGTTCGTGGCAGGGAACGCGCCATTTACTGCCTCGACATATATCACGGCGCCCCACGTTGCAAGGGACGTAGTTATGGGAGGATAACGACGGTCGGGAGAAGTCGTTCCTAGCGAAATATTGGATGTAGTTACGCCTGTAAACTTAATGGGGACGTAAAAATAAATAACACCGTTGAAGGATATACAATTTCTCAAGCGTGAGACGTTCATCCGTCGGGAAAAATTTAGGCATTTTTGTCTGGCTTTAAATTACTAACAATTCTATCCTGCGGTTTTATGTTTTGCATTNGTAAAAATAAATAACACCGTTGAAGGATATACAATTTCTCAAGCGTGAGACGTTCATCCGTCGGGAAAAATTTAGGAGCGAAGGAGGTATTTGGAGATATAAACCATTTTGGGATAAATAAATGCAAAGGCATTTTTGTCTGGCTTTAAATTACTAACAATTCTATCCTGCGGTTTTATGTTTTGCATTTTTTTTTAGGGTATCTGAATGTTAGCTGCAATATTATTCGTGGACATTGGTTTCATATTTTATGTTACTTTTTCAAGTAATTTTCCTGAGCATGTTTTGTGGCGATGTCTAGAAGTCAGGGAGAATACTGTAGAAAGTTCAAGCGATGTCTGGTTGAAGTTACATACTTTGAAGTTACTGCTTACTGTTGTCTCTTAATAGTTTCAAGTACCCCTGTTATAATAGAGATAATGCTGGGTTATTGGTCAAGAAACGGTTAAAATACGGGTTATGCGTGGTTGGCGAAAAACTGGATTGGTTTTTCTCGTCAATGTTCCTCGATGCATTGTGTAAACTGAGCGTTTTTTAAAATAAACCTGTCAACAAATCCCTGCCCCGAAAAACGTGCAGTTTAACGCTCACATTGACTTGCGTGCTGCCAGTTAAGTTGGCAACGAAATACGAAAAGTAGCCGCATATCTTAAATTCGTATTAAGGCGTGACATTTACACGTGCGGCCACCGTACTTCTGTTTTACGCAGACGTAACATATTTCTTACATATTTGCATTCTCAACAATTTCGCATATTTTACTGGATTGGTGCATTAATAAACTGAGAGGCTCAGTGCAACACTAAAGGCCGCAGCACAGTTGCTGTAAACACATCACTAACGCAACACAGTGTTGTGCACAAAGAGTTAAACTGCTTGTAATCCAATATGACAAAGCACAATCGTGCACAGCGATAAAAACATAAAGCACAGCATTAGCAACAAGAAGAGTTCAACTCTGTTTAACTTTCCTTAATGCTATTGCTGTGCATCGTTTCAGAGCCAATCGGAAGCCTAGAATGCTGTGATACGTTGTCAAGTGGAAAACTGGTTTGAGAAATAATAACAAGCTTGTATGACTTCAGTTTTCTTGAAGTGACTGTCGTTTGTTCCTTGTACAAATACAAAAAGAAAATCAAAAATTAATACGCCACATGTAACAAGAGCATATAATTGCGACAACCATCACGGGCGTATCCAAGGTGAAGTAGGGACAGCGACATTTGCACCCTCCCCTTTTTTTAACGAAGAAAATAACGTAAATTAATAAAAACAAGGAAACGGAGTGCTAACAGTGCATAAAAATGTTACCATCAATCGCACGGAATCATCATCAAATGATAAGAGAGACTTTTCGGAGTCAAGAATGTGAAACTTGGTAGGTAGCGAGGCCACTCTAGACGGAGCAAGTTGCGCGGAGGAGCAGGAACGGAGACGGTATTGGCCGCGACCTGTAGCAAGGAACCACCCCGGCATTCACCGGCAGTGATCTCGGAAAACCCTGGCCGGACCAGGATTCGAACCCAGGCGCTCCCGAATGCGAGTTCGGCTGTTTCCCACTCTGCCCCCTCGCTCGGTAGGAATCCTAAGGGCGCGTGGAGCGAAGAAGCAATACGGACGACATTGCACGCACGTCTAGTGCCCTGTCGTCGCTATGCACAAAGCAGTGTTCAGGTTCCTTGTCCAGTTGCGTGCAAATAGGAGGGACTTCACGTCGAGCCGCACCACAACGCTGAAACTGCCGTGTACCACAATGCCGAAAAACTATTAATATTCTCGTCCGTAAATTTTATCGGGATCCAGTATTAGATACTAATATTAGGCGGTAGGAACATGTACGAAATTATATCGCACGAGTGTCGAGTAACAAGCGAGTTTCACAAGTCTAATTAACGTCCTTTACGTATCTGTTTAGTCATTGTCAATTAACTAATACTCGCCATTAACACGTGTTCAGTCTCAACGCCAAAAAAATCCCGCTGCGGGAGTATCCCAAGACCAAACTTAGTTAGACGAACTAAACCTTGAGCTATGCAACAAAGTTGAAGCACCACAAGACCAAATGCCCCATATTGACCACAACGCCGAAGCCTGTACTAACTACAACGCTGAGTGAGTAAGATATTTGGGCGGCTCTTGACATCGAAGTCTTGAGAGGCGATGGGGTGAAGTGAGATATGGAACAGCAGCGGAAACGGGATAACCCCGAGAAAACCCGCCGGCCAGTGGCATCGCCCGGCACGATTCCCACGTGCTGAATTCCGGGTGGGCGACCCCGCCGGGAATCGAACCCAGTTCACCTTGGTGGGAGGCGTGCAACGTCAAAACTTGAGCTGACCGCAATGCTGAAACTTAGCGCATTGCGCGTGTTGTAACGACATCTTCAAGCTTCGACAGTACAGTTTTAACGTCGCGAATAAGTCGTCTCTCACATCCCCTTCTTGTACCCTATGCTTGGCCCACCACACAAAAAAAATGTGACGGTCCATGGTGGAAATTACCTTTTCTACAACAAATCCTGCAAACGAACGAGTGTAGCACGCACGAAAAGTACAAAAGAATTTCAGCTTCACCTTGTTCGGCTGGGACGATCTCATTTGAGGTCACCGTTGCTTCAGTTCCGGAAGATTGTACCGGAGGACGGGCCTTGTTCCGGAAAGTGACTCCCGGAACTCGTTACCGTCCGGCGAATTTCCGCGCACGGGGAGATCCAAACACCGTCACCAAGGTCCAACTTGAGGAGTGCTCAAGAGTCCGACGTCCGGAGGAATCGTCCGCAAGCAACTGGCAATCCGTCACTGGATCTTCGCGTCCGACTCCAGTTCCGGGCACTCCCAAGTCGTTTCCAACGCAGAGAGTCGACAAAAACAGAGCGGGAAATACCGCTCACCAGTTGATCCGCTTTTCTCTTCCCACGGTGCAATGCTTCCCGCCACGATACGCAGTTCACGAGCTGACAGGGTCTTCGTGTCCCGTGGGGAAGATCGAGTGCATCGGACGTCGCTTAAGCCGGCTCCACACGGTAACCATCTCCATATTCATTTTCTGCTCTCGTGTGTGTTACAATCCAGTCCCCTCCGGAGGCGTCCGGCTCCGGTTGTAACAGTTTCCGTACCCATGGGCATGCCCGAAACTGCGGTAGAACGTGTTCTAAATGCTATACCCACGAACCTG
This sequence comes from Clitarchus hookeri, assembly GCA_002778355.1. NCBI lineage: Eukaryota > Metazoa > Arthropoda > Insecta > Phasmatodea > Phasmatidae > Clitarchus > Clitarchus hookeri. The sequence goes on from NQII01000010.1 coordinate 1,608,502, forward strand.
CGACAAACAAGATGGCGGACACCCGAGAAACAACCTCAAGCCGCACATGTCCGTTCACGAAATGATTACGAGTTCTGAATGACGTAGTTATGTACAAAATGAAATTTGTGGAACGCGTAAGCAACGGGGAATGTTTCAAATGACACACGCGATCATAACAAAACAATAAAAACCACTTTACAAAATGCGTGATAACTGGGGATTTTTGGCATATAGGTCTTTTACGCGGCTATTCTGTAACTTGCGTATGTAGCTCAGTGAGTTGATGCGCGCGGCCATGTGGTTTTACGTTTCAGAGTTCAAATCTCCGTCGGGTATTGACATTTTTTTTAGTTATTTTATGTGGTACATTATTGCTGTTGTGTTCCTGATAGAGAACGTTTATTTCTAGAAACCCTTTGTCTAATAACAATAATACGCAAGTAACTACACAGCGCTCTCTACTGCTGTGGTTGTTTGCTAATCAAATCGATTGGTTTTTTAAGTACATAATTTTAGCTGTATAGCATGGATAATGTTGGCACACACACATAAAAGTCTTATTTTGAGTATTATGACATTTTTGCCTTATTTTGGCTTTCTAACCGCAAAAGTTTGTTTAATTAAGGAAAGCACAAGCCTGATCATTACGTTTGTTAAAGATAAAATTTTAAATTATTTGCTAATGAGTGGCGTAAATGCCCGTCGTACATACATGTGAATACATTACCCTGTTTTCTATACATAAGCAGTGCCGTTACTCATATCATGTTCCATACATTAATATTACTTGTACTCANGGGGGGGAACAATCTTCGTAATTTTGGGATGCACCACGGAGGGCTTACATATAAGATTTGATTGCATTTGTACCACTGCCAACTGTGGTTGTTGGCCTGCCATTTACAATTTTCTGTTTGCACTCTAGGTAACGTGTTAGGTCTGAACTGATGCAATGTTTCTTCTCCTCTGCTAGAGAAACTTGTATGCCTTCTGTTGTGGCCATGGGTATAACAGAAGCAAGTAGAACGTGGGTATCGTGTAGGGACGGCTCTGCCCCGGCCTAAGACGCCATTTCCGCAGCGGCTCGCTAACGATACGTCGTTAATGCTTCGCCAGGAATATTGCAGCCGTAACTGAATTCGTTATTTGGTAATTGAGGGAGATGTGGATGCATGGTGTTGGGACTCGAGCAGCGCTCCTACAGTTCCGTTTAGGAACTGCATTGCTGAACGTTCCCATGTTTCTTTGTTACTTAAAGAAAAAAAAAAGTTCTCTCGGAAAATTATAAAATAAAATAGTTGTATTTTCTAGCTCCGTTAAGGCATCCCTCCTTAAAAAAAATATATATTAAAAAAATAAAATTAAAAAATGAAGTTATAATTTTGGTTACACAAACAGTTTGAAATATAATTTCCGTCGGTGCAACGAAAATGAGTAACGGACAATATTACGCACTTGTGATTCGTCGTAGGGTTTTTATTTATTCTTTGTTATTGTTTTTAATTTGCATGATAAAAAGCGTAAGATATGATAAACAATAGCAGACGCTTTTACGGAGGTATTTGGGTATTCAGCGTACTTCTCCAGTTCAATAAATGCCGACCCTAAATCGCCAAATATTTAGAGCCTAAACTTGGCCACGTGGTCAATTTAGTAAACTAAATAGTGGTACGGCAGCGGTTTTGGACACGGCTTTGCGTGTTTGTCTTCGTTGTTACGTCAGGTTTAGAGCTCGCATATTTCTTTGCCTTCGCCTAAGTGTTCGTTGGAATTGCCTGAGAGTTTTTTTTTTGCGCGTAGTCGTATAAATGATCTTTGTTGCTCGCTCGTTTCTTATGTCTTCTTGTGTTTCGCTTAGTTTGGTAGGAAATTGGTCCACAAGATTTTCGGTCCTAGAATATTATGTATTCATTTCTTGGAAACGGTAGCGTGTAGGGCAAAAATGCAAGTCAACCTTTTTGTTCACCATGTACAGTACTTAAATAATCCGCAGGGTGAAACCCCACAAATGCCAAAGTTTTGCATTTTTTTTTAAAGCACACATGTGGTACCAACACCTCCTGATTTATGGAAAGGGGTTGATATTGGCAACCTTTTTTTAACGGTTGCACCTCGTCGTTCAATAATGCATTATTCAGAAACTCGGAGATTCATCTTTCATTCTGGCAGCGATACTATAGGGTATTCACGGTAAAGTGAGCACTTTTGAAGGCCCTTTCGTTTGGAATAATAGTCAATATTTTTATTTTATTTTAGCCTTAGACGTTAACTTCCGAATGCAGTGGAATACAGACACTGTCTTTATTACTTGCATGGCAATATTTATTGTAACACGTGGTCAAGGTATAAGAGAGAGCTGAAAGGAAAAAGTAACTAGGGGCCTTATTCAGAGTCGTTTTTAGTCCGGACTAAGGAAAGATCATCCTCCGAACAAAATTTTTCTTATTCAGAGAGCCATTTTTATTGCTAGTCCAAGGATCATCTTGCTTTAGTACGCACTAACTTTTAGTCCGGACTAGAGTAGGACCAACGACGGATTAAAGTCAAAAAGAAATACGGCAAACATAAAATAAGACAATTTTATTACATGCGAGTGAAAGCTAGATTAAGTTCACGAAACACAAAAAATACGTTTAAGGCCGATTCTGTCAACCTGTAAGCAAAAATATGCCGATCTAATGAATGAAATGTTCCGTGAATAATATTTCCTTTGAAATATAATCAAAATATATCAGTATTAAGCTACATGAAAAGCCTTTCTATTTCTGTGTCAATCAAATCCCTTCTCTGAAAAGAGATGCTTACCAGATGTGATAATACTTTCGAAGAGAATTTTAATACAAATTCTGTTTCGACAATATATACAGTAAAGTATTTCGGTGTGAGAAGTGTACTGATATCTCAATAGTAACATCGTGGGTTGATGTGTACAAGGATGCAAGTTCGAATCTTGTCTGGCTAAGAAAATTTCAACTATTTTATGGTGTATTTTTGTAATATAGTTAGCATTAAAATACAAATTTATCATCATTATAAATATAGTATTGGCGCAAAAAAAGGAAACTAGTGCATAGGGGCGTGCTATGAAAAATTAACAAAGCAACATGGATTAATAAGATTATTAGTACTTCATATAAATTTTTCCATCGTCCATTCTGCGGTATTACAATACATGATGGAGAGTTCAGATGTATAAAAAAAGAGTATTTAAGAAAATAATAAATTACGTTAACATGCACTTGCCGTCGAAACAAATAGTCACAATAAAAAACTTGAACGAACAAGTGAGACTCCAACCTGCAGTTCTCATTCACAAAGCAAGAACCTTATCCACTGCTCTACCCAGTCGTACTTGATTTCAGTGTAACAAATTATAATATTACGAACGACTCAATCATAGATGAAAAATTAAATAAGTTGCAATCGACAGAAAATCTAGTTACTAGGTAAAGGGACAATCTCAGTTTGAATTGATCGAATCTTGTTTTAACGCGTGTGTCTTCTCAAATGTGACTCTCCTTTCGCAGTAAAGTTTATATTTGAGACGATGATGTGCAATGCGAATGCGTAGTACACCTGGCAACAGCGTACTGCGATGATCCCTCGACTAAAGTTAGTCGCACTCTAGTCGGGGTTTATGAATACGATATAGTTAGTCCACCCTTAGTCCGGACTAAACTCAGACCAACTCCGGGGAAGATCATCTCTGGATCATCCTTGGACGAAGATCTGACTGAATAAGGCCACAGGGCCTCAGAAGTGCTCACTTTGCCGTGAACAGACTTATAGAACTCTTTAACCCTTTACATGTTCACATGATCTTAAGGCCCCCGTCTACCTGGAACTTTTTCCCACGTTTAGGCCGAGAAGCGCGGGAGCGATAAGGGCGACACTGCCACGCGCATCAAGTACGCCATCGCCGCTAAGCGCAAGGCTCTGAACTGGCGTGCAGTGTTCTCGTCGTGCTGCGTGTACCTATGGGACTTTCAGCGGTGAACATATAATTTTATTAGTGGGAAGTCTTTAGGAAGGTTCAGTGCAGGCCCCTATAGTAGTTTTGTATGTATCTGATGCGTGCATTTTGAGCTACAGCGCCTTGGAAAGGCCGTTTTTTTTATAGCGATTTTGGAGTGCTCAGAATTGATGTTTCTAACGTACGTGATATTTTGAAAGTTCTTAACAGCTCTCGTCTGAAGTGTGTGTTCTTTTCGTAGATCAGCACGTTGGACGCACGCTGAATAGTTTCGTTGAGAAACGTGTATTTGGAAGACTCTGCAACGCAGTTCAAGCGGCAGGTACACGGGCGCCTTAAGTTGCGCTCCGCAGTACCTTCCAGAAACGCAGGCGAGCATCGCGTGACGTCACTGAAGAAAGCCCAGACCCCGCCCGCGCGGGCGATGCGCTGCGTTGTCCGGAAGTACGGTGACGTCAGATGTATACCGATGAGCGCGGCCGAGTTAACGGAACAACCCTCAAGTGGCACGGTGCGCATCGTGCGCGTAACGGCATTCCGACAGCGATCCTCTGGTCTGTTTCACAGTTCACGTTTCTCTTCACAGTTGGATTTTTATAAAACAGAACATTTTTTTCAGCAACTCGTCATAACCTCTCGTTAAAATACACTGAAGTACAAATATCTCGCTTCGCTGGGATACGTCTTACAATCAGGACCGCATTAAGACCTTTAGAGAACCGAAGTACTTAAAAAAGTTTAATGCCCCCGTATATACAATTAAAAGCATACAAAATAATAAAACGTAAATTAAAATTGCATTTTTATAAATGCAACACAACTTACAATACGATGGAAACCATTATCCGTTTTCACACTCTTCCACTTAATTTAAATTTGAAACGTTTTCTCCTATTATTTGTAATAGCAAAGTCTTTGATGAGATTATCGAAACTAATCTTACGTTACACAACAGCTTCTATACTTAGTAAAGATAAAGCATTTAAACTGTCTCGTTGCATAGTTGTTCTGTAGTTTTTATTTTTAATACTTGAACTGGGAAAATGAACCGTGTGCAATGTGGTAGCTTACAATTTTGTTGTATTCCAATATTAATACTATATACTATAGGGTGTTTACGGTTACATCCAACTTTTCTGAAGCCCTGCTGAAGTTCTACTTCCGGTATATTCCTCCGCGTAGAAAATCACACCAAAAGGACAACGCACCGCATTCGTGCGCCCTCAGTGTAATAATATTTTGCATATGAACAATTTCTTACTAGGTATTAACAACACGCCTAATTTCTTCATGTTTTTAATTATATTAATTAACAACGAAATATTATAATTCATAAATAAATATAAGTAACAGTTAAATTTAACCAAAAATTGGATACATTTATGGTAAAAGAAGTATAAAACGTTTGTGATAGGTGTCATATTTGAGAAACCACCAAACACGTCGTAAGTGGGGTGATTTTCCAAACCAATTTCGCACAAGAAATCTGGTCGTTTGAATGTTATACTGTTCTGTCATATGCTGTGTGTCTATGTTTTTTTTTTAATTGTGTGAACCAACCCTAACGCTGAAGTGGATTGGAGCGCTCAGATTGGCTGTTCGTCGCCTCTATAACCCGCCGTGTCATCTCGCACTTTGCCTAGGCTACAAACACCGATTCACCGCCCTATGAGCAGGCTTGTTCGTCGCCTCTATAACCCGCCGTGTCATCTCGCACCTTGCCTAGGCTACAAACGCCGATTCACCGCCCTATGAGCAGGCTAGTTAAGCCCCTTCCAGAATGAGCAGTCGACAAAATATTGGCGTAAATAAAATTGTTGTTATTTTGAAAGGGGAAAAAAACCTTTNGATTCACCGCCCTATGAGCAGGCTAGTTAAGCCCCTTCCAGAATGAGCAGTCGACAAAATATTGGCGTAAATAAAACTGTTGTTATTTTGAAAGGGGAAAAAAACCTTTTTTTTAATTAAATAAATTTCTTAAATGGTGTAGGTATTTTAACTTTATTTACTTACTAAAGTGTTTGAATTCANTTTTTTTTAATTAAATAAATTTCTTAAATGGTGTAGGTATTTTAACTTTATTTACTTACTAAAGTGTTTGAATTCAAAATGTTTTGTAGGTTATTTTATCGTGTTTAAGGTTTTCAAATATAAATTTGGCTATGGTAAAAATAAATATCAATAACTATAAAATTTATCTTGCAAATTAATCTCTATCTATTCGCAAAAGCGTAACAGGCAACAAATATTTTTCGAGTATTTATTTAAAGGTTATATTTGTGGTGTTTGTTTATAAGTTTCTTCTATCTTTCTGGAAGAAAATGTCGGGAAATTACGTTACAAGTATGGCAGTATAAACAAACGAACAATGCAAGTTTTGAATAAATCGCAGCAAGGCACTAGGGTTTTGTTTCGCAGTCTTATTTATATTTGATACGTGTGTTTTTTATGTTTACGCACTAGAGTCAGGGACTTGTAGTTTGCTCCCAGAATAGGCGGCCAACAGCGTATTTTTCACATCAGCTGTTGACATAAATATGTAAAGATATCGTGAAAAGCAGGAATAAAGTGGTCCTTTGTGAACCGATATCTATAGAGCAATGAAGATACGTCGTGATTTAAACTTTATTCACATTCTAAAGGGTAAAATGTAAACTGTACTTTTGCGGAATACTTATTTTAGGTCACATTTATATTGTCGATATCATAAATGCATTTTCGTATTGAAAATATGCGGCGTTTAAATATACCATCGTGCTAAATAATCAATTACTGTTTGTTAAAATTTGCCTATATCAAAATCGTTGCGTGGACAGTCCTATCCGCGTTACCTTTTTTGTATAATATAGGGGAAACGTTTCATGAATAACAAGCTCTGATTGGCTACAGACAATTTCAAGTTTTATCACTACCGACTGCTCAAATGCGCAATGTGAATATTCGCACATATGACGTACTCTTTAAAAAGCAGCTAAAGAAATTATTTACTNGACTGCTCAAATGCGCAATGTGAATATTCGCACATATGACGTACTCTTTAAAAAGCAGCTAAAGAAATTATTTACGAAAGATGCTTTCTATTTGGTAGATGAACACTTACAAACACAAAAAAAAGTTTATATTACATCACATTTTTCTCTTTTTCCTCCTCTTTCATTTCTTTCGTTGTAACGAAAACGTATTCCATGGTACTGGTAGGCTACTATGAACAAGAAGAGGAAGATAATGAGAAACAAAGCTGACTTTGCATTAGGTGTATGTATAACCTGACTTATGTGTGTAACCAGATATGTTCACTGTNGACTGCTCAAATGCGCAATGTGAATATTCGCACATATGACGTACTCTTTAAAAAGCAGCTAAAGAAATTATTTACTAAAGATGCTTTCTATTTGGTAGATGAATACTTACAAACACAAAAAAAAGTTTATATTACATCACATTTTTCTCTTTTTCCTCCTCTTTCATTTCTTTCGTTGTAACGAAAACGTATTCCATGGTACTGGTAGGCTACTATGAACAAGAAGAGGAAGAGAATGAGAAACAAAGCTGACTTTGCATTAGGTGTATGTATAACCTGACTTATGTGTGTAACCAGATATGTTCACTGTNAATGAGAAACAAAGCTGACTTTGCATTAGGTGTATGTATAACCTGACTTATGTGTGTAACCAGATATGTTCACTGTATAACCAACCTCATATTTTGTGATTTACACAACTTGTCCAATGTGTCATAAAGATAGTACAGGATGAGTATAAAAGAATACCTCAACTTTGAAGGTCTACAATACCAAAACAAAAAAACCGACAACCTCGATTGACCAATCAAATGAACCGTGGAACCGTGATGTTTGTTTACCATACATTCATAAATGTTCAATGTGACTACCATGAGCGGCCCGAACAACATCTACGGGATAATCAAACTCGTTCCACACTCTTGTCAGCATGTCCGGTGTTACGGTTCGGATGGCGTCCGTAATTCTCGTTTTGAGGTCGTCAATGTTAGCCGGCAATGGTGGACGAAACACTTGATCCTTTATGTACCCCCATAGAACAAAATCGCACGGGGTAAGATCCGGGCTTCTTGGAGGCCAGTGATGAAGAGCCTGGTCACCAGCTGCTCCTCGACCAATCCAACGTTGCGGCAACGTCTCGTTCAGGTATCCGGGAACAGCTAGGTGCCATTGGAGCGACGCACCATAAAGGAAACAGCAGGCCGTCCCCTTCACATTGACGTGTCGAATGCGAGCTCGCTACCCCCTCACCACTTCAAACTGAGAGTTGCAAACGCCATCCGAACCAAGTAATATAAGAAGACAAATGATGATAATAGACAATTATTTAAAAACAAAGTTAAAAAATTCTGAAGCTTTTAATTCTGTGGAGGAGTTTATGGACCAGGAGAAGTGATTTTTACGTATTGTGTTGTGTGGAGCATTTTATCTATGTTTTTCGGATCATTGTAATGGTTATTTTTTGTTTATTTTCAACATGTATCATTATTTACATATTGACTGGTTCTATAGCGCCGTAGCTTGGCTACAAAGTGGGCTCAATGGAATGAAAATGAATAAATAAAAATAAATGAACTATTTATGTAAGGAAAATACACCACATGAATGCAAAAAAAAAAAAAACATACAAACACACTACTGCTCAACTGACGATTGCTGATTCCAGGAAGGTCTTGGTATTTACGGTTTACATTGGCCGTGTTCGAATTGACCATTTAGTATATTAGTATTTAGCAG
>NQII01000010.1:1619173-1649775 GCA_002778355.1 Clitarchus hookeri
GGGTCAACTACAGTTACTGATACCAAAAACATACAAGGGTTTGTTTGCAAATGATGTGTGACAATGTGATATGCTCTGCCCTGGGTTAGTTTAGGTTAGTTTAATAGGTGGCAGGTATTGGTTGCTATATAACCCTACAATCCTAGGTTAGTTAAAAAATGTAAAACAGTGATTCACTCATTGTGGGGTTAGGTTCTGTTAGGTTAGGTGGGCACATATTACGAAATTAGTCGGACGTTAATGCCCCTCGTATATTCGTGTTCTGCATCATTAGCAGAGTGGAAATATAAGATTTTCAATGAATTATTTTTATTTTTACAGGAAACCCTANATAGCATTTTCCGTGAAATTATTAGTATTTTTTACAGAAAAGCCCCCTAAACTTAATAATTACCCAAATAAAACGTAAAAAAGACACATAGACAACGTTCGACGATGTTATCAAGTTATTAACTAATTTTCTTTATGTTCTTGTAAACACATTTCGTGGGCCAACGTAATTGATCTTAACACACACAACTTGCAAACGCAATGGTTAATACTACAGATATTTTAACATACCTTAGCACTGTAGATTTGGAGAGTTTCAACATTTCTGCCACTCTTTCCGCGACGTTGCAGGGTTTCATTTCCCCTCGCCTAATTAGGGCATACAACGATTCGGTGAGGTTAATGATGTCCTGTTGGCGTTGGTGACTTCTCTTTTATTCACCTTGCTAGAAATCATGACTGCACACAAAAACTACCGCAACATATAACGTTTAATAGAATAAATAAATTAATGAATTAAAAAAAAACCAGTAAATTAATTATTATAGGTTAAACAAGATAATCGCACCAATTCTCTGGCACATGTGTCGACCACATCTCGCCAACAACACACGGAACGAAGGTTTGTAAACAAATGGCCGCTCTACNAAACAAGATAATCGCACAAATTCTCTGGCACGTGTGTCGACCACATCTCGCCAACAACACACGGAACGAAGGTTTGTAAACAAATGGCCGTTCTACTTTCACCTTGAGCGTGATGATGTGAGTATGCAAGAAACATTGAAATCAAAGTACGTTAGCATCACGTCATTAATAATTGGCATAATAAGATACAAGTCTTTTCGAAACCCATTTGTAAGCGATAAATTATAAATTACGTTAAAACTTTGGAACTATTTCTTCTCTTTGTTCTGGCAACCTAACGGCATAACTGTATCCGCGCTCACCGCTGTTTGTAATGTTACATGCATCATCGATTGCCGATCCCACAAAAAAGTTTCCAACTAAAAGTTTTCAAAGTTCCAGTCGTGAACCGACTGTATATTACTATGATATTGCTGCCAATAATATTGGCCAAAAAGTTGTGATTGGCGATTTAAATTTTGGATTCAAGAAAATATAGAACATATTTAAAATGAAAATCTGGAAGGAAAAGGAGACATTCGAGAAATTGAAAGAGAAAAATGGCCGCGACTTTTGTGTACCTGTCCCAGGAAGTGGCATCACAAGTGCTGTCCGAACTACAAATTAAGTATATAAGTATACGAAGATGTATACTTCTAGCGTACTTGCGGTAAATGTGCCACCATTTTGAGAAGCAATAGGTTACAATTGATCACAGTAATTACTTTATTTAAATTTTAGCAGAACAACATCACTACTTGGTAGCTTAGAATTTTGAACTGAGTAAATAATTATCGTAAGGTGCGCCATAAGAAAGGTCTAAAAAATTCGCACTACGGATATGTTTATAACCTACAAGAGGTAAGGTAAATCTAGCAAACAAAATTGCAAACTCATGTACAATCAGCAAAACAATAAATGTTACTATTTAAATTAAATTTAAATATAATTTAATCCTTTATTCAACCCTATAACTATAGGCAATTAAAAGGAATATTATTCATTAAAAGTTATCTGCTGGCTAATACATTTTGCCGAAGCCAACAAGATTGCCTGTCCGAATTCATCAAGTTTGGCACCAAGGGTAAGTAAAGTATGCAAGGACACCAGTATGTACCAGAATTCGGACACGGCCATACTTCACACATGGAGCAGAACCCGGAAGGAAAGGAATGGCGCAGGACAGGCGGATCCAAGATGGCGGCACACGTCGGCGCCACATTCTCCACGCTTGACTTCATCTTGTCGGCGCTCCTGAAGGAAAATTCCGGCAAACCGAGTTCGTTTGCAACGTCTGCCTCGCGTGGGTCCGACACGTAACACGTCACAGCGTCCATTCCCGCCTTCGTGGCTGCGTCGTCCGACACTTAGAGATGAAGATGTGTTTTCAAACTTCTGGCGAGTGATCGACCCACGTCGAGCCGCAACACAGAACTGTAAGTTACTGTAAAGCCCACGCACTTCCAAACAAGGTTAGTTGCCGTGTTGGTAACTAATGCCGGGCTTATAAACCACGCAACAAACGTAAGAAAATTAGAATCGTTTAAATATCACACGACGCAAGACGTTACCAACATTGTAAAATAAACATACCAAACAAGTAATAAAATTTTATTTTATAATGATTTTTAATGGAATTTTATTTTCTTTATCTCAAACATATTTGTTTAGTATAAACATATTTTTAAAATTTTGAGCTTTGTAAAGTTATTAGTATATAGTTTTCAAATGCCCGAGTAACGAATTTCTACGAACACCATTTTTTTTCTCAGCAAGATGGCGATACTAAGATATTTTAATACGTAATTATACTATATAATTTAAGATTCAACGCATAAACGTAGGCATACGTTCATTGTACAAGCAGATAATATAATAATTGAAAATCACAACCTTCTGTATGAGTGAAACGATCTTACAGGGGATGGACAAAATAATATGAACACCATGCAATATAGTACATTTTGTTGCATGTTGGCAACACTGCTTCCGTGTAAATAATGCGACGCGTATGTATTGCACAGTTAACGTGCCAAGTCTTGTAAGTTATATTTCAGTGCATTATACGCTTTGTTCCGCGACAGTTAAAACAAGCGATCGGTGAAATGTGTGATCTCTCAGACTTCGAAAGAGGGCAAATCGTTGGTGCTCGGTTAGCGGGAGCGTCTGTGACGAAAACAGCTGAATTTTTGAACGTTTCACGAGCGACAATATCCACGGTAATGACAGCATACACAAAACATGGTAAAACATCATCGGCGAAGAGGAATAGTGAGCGAAACCCAAAGTTAACTAACAGAGACCGACGACTGCGAAAGAAGTGGTGCTTCGATCATAAAACCTGGACACTTGATGATTGGAAGAATGTGGTATGGTCCGATGAATCATCGTTTACATTCTTTCCTACAAACGGCCGGGTTTATGTATGGAGAACCCCAAAAGAAGCCTACTATCCGGACTGCCTGCTTCCTACAGTCAAGCATGGGGGAGGTTCCCTTATGATTTGGTTGGCTATATCGTGGTATTCAGCTGGTCCTCTCATTCACTCACTGGTCGGCTTACTGCGAATGAATATCTCGACATCCTCAATGATGAAGTTCTTACTATAACTAGCATATTGCTGCCAAACACTGCCATATTCCAATATAATAATGCGCCTATACACACAGCCAAAAAGGTTCAGTCTTGGTTTGAGGAGCATCAGAATATCATCAAACATCTTCTCTGGCCAGACCTCAACATACTTGAATCGTTATGGGGAGTTTTANCCTGAATCATTATGGGGAGTTTTAGACCAGAGAGTGAGGAGCAGATTTCCATCTCCAACATCATTGAAGCAATTGGCGGATGTTTTGGTACAAGAATGGGACAACATTCCGTTGGAAACTATTCAGACACTCTACGAATCTATTCCGCGAAGAATTGCAGCTGTTCTAAAAGCAAATGGTGGCCCAACACCTTATTAATAAATAAATGTTGTGTATATGTCAGGTATTCATATTATTTTGTCCATCCCCTGTACAATCGATCACGGCTAATGTAGAAGGCGCAAAATGCAAGCAAAAACGCAAGTAGTTGAAAGTTGACCAACTCTCGCATTGCGACTTGCGCCCTGCGTAGTTTATAAACTGTAACTTTGAAATACGTACGTCCGACTGTTTGCGTGTTTGCGTAGTTTATAAACCCGGCGTAATAACTGGCACGCGCAAGTGCCACGACACAGAAACGAAAATGGTGCGCACAGAGCAAGTAAAGTAGAGAGGGGACACTGTCACGTGTTACGTTGAGCTCTTGTTTTGAACTTCGGAATGTAAACATGTCGCAGTTACATTGCCAACAAAACATTCGCCAAAGTACATCAACAACACGACGAAAAGCTATTACTTCAGATATTGGCTACCCTGAGGAGAGAATCTAGGGAACCCATCTTCGTCACGGTAAATATTTGTGTAGGTGACCTCATTTGTCTTAAGTTTTTTCCCTACTGTTCATCAAATTGGAAATTTATATAAATTATTTCGAGGGTTGACTTGCAATTATTTCTAGCATCGAAGACTGGCGAAACTCGTTTTCGCAAACACCTTTGTATTTTAAACGCCCTTCTAACAAAGCAAATCGAACATCAACGATCTCGTCTAGGTAGACACAAAGGCCTGTCTGCAATCGGCCGTTCCTGTGGACGTGTCCGAAACTCGACGTCACATCGACGCAGTCCGAATACGGTCTACACATGCGTTGTCAGAAGTGAGCTTTCAGAATCTGACACAAGGTCGCNTTGACACAAGGTCGCAGTATATTCGGCACATCATTTTTTTTTGTGTAGTGATTTTAAATTTTGCTTAGTTATTGATTATTTAACGTTTACGAAATTGATTATTTGAATATNCTGACACAAGGTCGCAGTATATTAGGCACATCATTTTTTTTTTGTGTAGTGATTTTAAATTTTGCTTAGTTATTGATTATTTAACGTTTACGAAATTGATTATTTGAATATTTATTTATAATATACCCCTTAACGGTTTTATTTTAAATAAATTCGCCAACTGACATTCAAATTTTATTTTTTAAACTTAAGTTTTAAAAGTTAGCCTTCATATTAAATAGTTCAGAACGAAGAGATAGCTAATTATTTTTTAGCATTTCATCACGTTGAATTTGAGANAGTTTTAAAAGTTTTAGCCTTCATATTAAATAGTTCAGAACGAAGAGATAGCTAATTATTTTTTAGCATTTCATCACGTTGAATTTGAGAAAGCCCACCTGGCACGTTCATTGTTTACATCGAAAAAGTAAACATTCCATGAATGCGCGGGAAAGTATTGAAAGTTTTCTTCTTTTTCTATCAACTCGGGACAAGGGAGCTGACGTGCACCAATCAGCGTGTCCTTGTCCTACAGGTTTGGACAGCGCAACTGTAGACAGACCTTAACAAACACCAGACAAGTNGAAAGCCCACCTGGCACGTTCATTGTTTACATCGAAAAAGTAAACATTCCATGAATGCGCGGGAAAGTATTGAAAGTTTTCTTCTTTTTCTATCAACTCGGGACAAGGGAGCTGACGTGCACCAATCAGCGTGTCCTTGTCCTACAGGTTTGGACAGCGCAACTGTAGACAGACCTTAACAAACACCAGACAAGTCACAAAGCATCAAGTGCAGCAGGGCGGCAACTGTGCAACTATCGAGTANGACAGACCTTAACAAACACCAGACAAGTCACAAAGCATCAAGTGCAGCAGGGCGGCAACTGTGCAACTATCGAGTGAAGTTACTCAATTGTCGTCACGTAATTGGCTGTATATTAACATCGAAATTATATTTATTTTTATTATATTAAAATTGCAATTATATATAACAATCTCGTAGTTACAAACTGAGCAAAGGTATTTGGTTGTTCCTAAGTTTATATTGTTTAACCGTGGAGAACTGCTTGCAAGGAAACGTGCTCATCGCAATATCCCTGCGCGCATGCACACGAATCGCGTTACGGAGGAAGACAGGAAGGAAATGGCGAGAAGTGGAAATGCGACTAAATATATTAAAAAAAAAAAACCGCGGTGTCATATTTAGCACAAGAATCATGGCAGCGCGCCTCAGAGCAAAGTTGAGGTAGATAGGTCTTCGAGCACCCCGCCGAGAATTGAACCCGGTTCAGTCTTATGCACATGTTGGCTACACTTGCTCGCCACTTGCCAGCGGTGCTGTCAAATATCATGAGATCATGGGGTCGGATTAATCCGATACTTCCATTCCGGCAGTGAGTTTTCGAATGCCAGAAAGAGCATTTTTTAATTGGCCGTAGTGACTGTCGGAATTAAATGTATCGGATTCTCGAAGAATTATATTACTCTGTAGTACATGTAAATTGTAAAATGTATGATAGTAGACATAACTTTGTGCATTTGTTTTCCTTTTAATGTTTTAAATGTGTTTTATGTAATAGTTTGTAATGCATCTACTTTGATATAACTATAGAGCCGGGATAACAAGTTGCAATTTCCGTAATAAAAATACTTAACTATCTACAGCAGCGGCAAGGTAAAAAATAATTAAGTTAGTGATAGTTTAGGTGAAAATCCATATTCACAGGACATGTGTAGATAAACCACTGGTACTAATTTTCCAAGCGGTTTCATTTTTTTCTTAAAGAAATTTGTACTTTACATAAATACACCACTTATTACCAAAAGAAAATAATTCAAATCGGGAAAGCATGTGTTAAACTATCGCGCATTGCAGCTAGATAGCGTTAACTTTAACCAAGAATATATTCAGCATGCTTTTATATTTTAATTAGATTATGGTGACGGTGTTAAAAAAAAAACCTGTCACGCTCGTTACATAACTGAAGCAGATAATAAAATGCAGATTGAGTAATCACAATATAATTATTGGTGATATTTTTATGATGTAGATATATTAGTGCAAAAACAATTGGTAGCATCCCAGCTATGGCTGTAAATTGCACAAAAAATTCTTCACAAATATTTATCTGGGCATAGCAAATTTCTCAAGTTTTAATTTGCACGGGCTTATGAATGGATACTTTTTTTTTTAGTAGCGGGTTTGCCCAAAATCTAATAAAATAAGTATTATCATAATTGGACACAGCTGCTAGCTTGTGTCATAGTTTTTCATGGCTTCAGTTTTTCTTACAAAATTGACTATTATTTTTGTGTTACGTGTTATAATTTACTTGCTATTCGTAGCAATTTTATTAGTTGTCATGTATCAATGTAAAAATGTTTACACAATTTTTCACAGACAGTTATAATATCATTATAATTTGACTTGTTTTTATTCTCCTTCATTATTAATATTTCTATTGAACCACAAGGGAGTGTATATTTTCAAGTTTCCTACCTCACACAACTGTATTACCAGACAAATCTCTAGAGGAATCACAATTTCGAAGCTGCCTTGCTGTCGGATTCATTACAACACTTCACGGCTCGATTCCGGTATGCAAATCCACTAACGAGTGTTCAGAAATTGACTTCCAAGCGTTCCAATAGCGGAATGATATTACTCTAGAGAAATTATTCTGGCAATTCCAAAAGTTGGGCCCCAGGGGGGTGATGATTGTATAAATTTACTTTCAATATATATCCGTGTTTTTATTTTAAAAAATATAAAAAGAGAAACTATACATCCGGTAAACAAGATTAATCTACATGGAAAGTTATTACACAGCAATATGCTAAAACGATTAATAATACAAACAAATGTTTCCTTACTTTGAATAACATAGAGGTGTGTGACCCTGCTAAGATTGTAATATCTTTACCAATTACTTTCTGACAATAGATAGAATATTATTACAATCCTCTCATATGTTGAAAAAATTACCCCGGCCCTATCTTTAAATATACAGGTTGTCAGGTAATTCACGGATACGAACTACACCACAAAAATCTATGGTCAAAACTAAGTAGAAAATACTTTAACATGAAAATACATTAGACACTTCATTTACGAGAAACACGGGATGAAATTACCAAAAACCATTGCAGCAAACATGTGGAATTCCAATTAGATAAGGGCGAGGTGATGTGGCAATGCTGCAATTAATGTGTCGTCATAAGACATACAACAAGGGAAAGAGCTGAACTCAGTAGTGCCAAGGAGGCCACGGAGTTCACATGCAGTGAGTACTGGGACATGGAAATGGCCATGGGTGCATCCGGCGGCCAAGCTCCATGCATGCTGCATGCATCCAACAAGCAAAAAAGTGCGTTGCTGTGGGCAGAGCAAACTTTGAACAACTGTTATGATGTTTCGACACTTTGTATGCTGATGATGTACAATGTGCTTTAACGTGGAGCAAGTTATCTTATCTACTTTAATGCTGTTTTTCTCGTAAACTAAGGACATTATGCAATTTTTCCAAAGAATATCTTCTACTTAGTTTTGACCATAGATTCGTGTGGTGCAGTCCGTATCCGCTAATTACAGGACCTCCTGTATTATCCCTAAAGAAATGTGTATAACAAAATAACTTGTACCGAAATAATTATTGGTGTATTTCGTGAACGCTTATAAGTAGCTACACTAAAACAATTTCATAAGAACAATAAAAAAAATAAGGTGCAAATTTATTACAGGCCTATTTCACTATTGTTGAACTTCTCAAAAATTTTTGAAAAAATATCCTAGGTCATATTTAAGATGTTTAATTCCCACGATGAAAATTAAATATTCTAGGTATTAAGCAAAACTGTTTTCGAAATGGTCAGAATAGGCCCACCAACAAAGAAATTTTCAATTGAACTACATGTATTATGGAAGCGTAGGGTACATATGGTTCTAATTTGACCTTTATTACTTCTAATTTTTGTAATCATACTGCACTGAATTTAACATCTGTAGCTAGTGTGATTGTTTTTGCAGACAATTAGAGTACTTTAGTTAAAAATGACAAACTATATGTCCTAAAGTAAAAACAAAAAGGGATTTTTCAAATTTATCCCCTTGATATTTATTTAACGAACTATCACTTACTCTAATAAAACCTTTTATTTTACATTCTGCAGCATACAAAGTACACTAAATTTAAATAACCACTTTTTGGTTGTAATGCAGATCATATTAACTGTCTTGCAGACTACATTTCTAAACAACAGATAAAAAACATTATAAATATGTTAAATACAGCCTGTTTTACCCTGAACCATTTACTCGAAGTTGTGACTGTAAATATGTTAAAAGTAGTACCTATACCATGAATATTTTCATTATAATATGTCATGTGGTATAATATTTCTACACCAAAAAATTTCACTAAAGATTACGGAAATATCAAATTCTATGACCTGTGTAGGAATATGATATAAACATTTGTTATTTTGGCAAAACTTCAGCTTTACTTTGACTTTTAAGTTTAAATTTTCCAAAATCGTAAAGTCGAAGTACTTGACTAACTTTGCCAGTTCCATTGTGCCATGCTCCATAATAAACAGCACATCACTAAAGAAGCGTTAAGTAACATGTAAACGTAAGAGAGTTTAGTTTGCAAACTCCTAAATATTACGTGTCCCAAAAACTGTGAATAAAATATTTGGGTTGATAATATTGGTTTTTATGGCCATTGTGGTTTACAAGAGCACAATAGCATCGCAAAGTGCTGCTGGTAAAAATAATTCAACATAAATACCTATGCCGAAAAATAAAGGCATTGGTTTTATACGAGTTGAATTAACTTTAATTCACAAAGTCAATCAGACATTTATAGCCGCAGCACGAAAGGTGTTTCAACTTTGACTGTAATAGGTTGGCGCGGTCAAATATAAAAAAGGCATAACATAACTCCATTGGGTTAATTATTATTAACTGGTGCGAAAATAGTATACACTTCGTGTGACAAAAAATAGAATAAAAAGGACGAACAATATGTGAGGAGTGATTTCTAAAATACGAACCAAAATTTTAAATATGACTCGGACATGGCTATTATCATTTTCATAAACTTGTGTGTATGACTTGCTGGTACTAAGGTTTCTTCCAGGGGGTTGAAGCTTTATAGGGATTTCGTGGGTCACTAAATTATAGGGTAGAATGATTTTGCCAACTGTTGAAAAATGGAAATAATGCCCATTAATAACGGAAGCTGTATATTTTTTAAACAATATAATTTTATTTTGAAATGTACTTAAGTCACAAGTAAATTAAATTAAATTATTCTTATCCTCATTCATATAATATATTATTTTGATGTAGGCATGCATTGTCAGCGTCCGAACGTTGAGTTGTTTTGTTTTCATTGTAATGATCGTTGTTGGAGAAGGATTTGTTGATGTTTGCGATTGATTGCAGGAATTGGGCTTTATTAAATTTTCAAATGCTGATTGTCTTAAGAATAAATGGTACAAGAGTTATTGATATCAGCAACAATGCATAATGTATAATTAGCATTTTAATAAACAATTCATATATTACGTAGTTAACATAGTAGCCAACCTATGTATTATTTACCATTAATTGTTAAACATATATTTAGATCCGTGTTACCATTTGTAAATACATCATTTAATTGTAACTTTTTGACTAATGGCAATTAGCAATAACCAAAACGTCTGTCCGAAAACTGAAATAATTATGTTTAAGAGTTGTAATGTTGGCATCAAATTCTACCTACCACTAGGTAGGTGCAAGCGCTAGTGTCCCGGATTTTCTCTATTTTCTATGTTAAAAAAAAAATAAATGCAATAATCATAAATAAAATATAAAATAACAACATAACTAGGTAAAATTTTTCTCTTTTATTATTCATGTAGGTTAAAATATTATTTAAAAGTGAGCTCTTTAGAACCTGGCGGAGGAAATTTTCCCTATGCCAAACTCTCCCATAAGAAAACACGTTTTGTTCCTAACCTGAGTAGAATCAACCTAACTGGTACTAAAATATGGACTGTGTTTGTTGGAAATTCACAACAGAAGGGTTTTTTTATTTCATAGTATCAATGTAAATCGTAATCACCGCTGCTGAAATTAGAGAAAACTTCCATCGAAACGCATGTGGCAGTTACGTAACAGGCGTGGTGGCCACGCAAAGAAGGCTTGTGCTAACCATCATGAACATGTAACCATACTAAAGATAAACTACGAAATGTAAAGTTGTATTATGAAAGGTACTTATTGTAAATGTTTTGTTTTAGTAAATAATTTGTAGCTATGTCGGAAAACCTGCATTTTGTGTTCCCAGTTCGAGTCCCGGCAACAACTGCATGTATGAGCCACGCCCTCAGATCATATCAACCAACAGCGTAAGAACATCCTAAAAAGTAAGTTTTGCACCCATTCCGAGAATGAAAATAGCATGACCGTGTTCATTAATCAACCACTTTCTGCATTTCTGCTACGTTAAATATTCAGTTTCTATCAAACACTTTCATGTCACATGCATACACGTGCATATGCACACACCTTGGTATAAAATGTTAAAAAATATTTCCCCCCCCCCACCACAAAAATTAACTACCTCTCGTTAATTAACTTCTAAGATTGCCTGAAATTCTCAGTATTTGATGACTGCCATATAAGCAAATGATGTTTACAAGACAGCTATGATAGCGACAGATTTATACAAGTGTCATATCTAACAGGTATGAATAGGGTTGTACTTAATTTTACATAGACCTACAGCATTAAATTATATCCTTGTGGAATATAAAAGTTTTACTGATTTTTTGAAGGATTTAAAATATTTGTAAGAGAATTTTTAAAAATCTCTTAAAAATTCACACACTACAGTACTATCTCCTAGCTACTTGTTACAAATATCAAGGTGATATTTTAATTGTATCACACAAAAATTCGATTTTCTTTTAGTCAGTGATAAGAAATTAACATGGCCCATCCATAGATATGTATCCATACCTAATGATACAACTTTTCTCTTGACTAGCTCAGTGCATGGTTTTGTCATCTTGACAAATCAATCATTGATACACAAGTTGACCAAGAGCAATTTTATTTACTTTACTTTTTGTTGTCATCATCTCTAAATGGTATAAAACAAGTCACTTATCCGCGTCTGTCTGTGTATTCGCTTAGTACATCTAAACTATTTAATGCATTTTAATGCGGTTTTCAACATCATTTAGTGAATTTTTTGAGGAAGGTTTTGGCGTATAAACATTTACATTTAATGTAAAAATAGTAGAGAAATGTTGAACCGTTTGTAATCAAGTCGTAAAAAACAGCTTTTAGGGCACTTACATGGCTTGTGCTGACTAAACCATAAGAGATACATCAAATTAATGGGCTACAGAATTGTAGCTCTCAAAAAGGTCTACAGAAAAGTTCATGATAGCATATGTTTATCTTTTAAGGATTGCCCACAGTAACCTTTTTTGTCTTTCAAAGTATCGCTGTAAAAACTAAATTGTTACCAGGTGAAGCCGGGCCGGTTCGCTAGTAATATATAAAACCAGTACATATAATTCTAAAATGAAAAGTCCCAATGAACCTGAAATGAGCACTCTGTAAAAAACGATAACCATCGCAGCCTGTCAAAGCACAGCCAGCTAAATTGGCCAATGGCGCATGGGCCATCATCATTATTTATTTCTGTTCAGTGGAATGGAATAACAAAAAGTTGTTTGAAGAATGCTCTCAAATCAAAAAATTGAGTTTGTAAAGTGGTATCTAAAAAAAAAAATGTAATACTGCAGTTGGCCAGCCCTGCATGAATTAATCTAAATTGTGTCCAAAAATAATCTACTCTACAGGAGTCCACAAACTATCATCAAAAGACTATTCAGCAAATCATAGTACTTATAAATAATAGAAACGGTTTGATACGCAGCATGAAAATATTCTTGTACTTTTGTAAATAATAAAAATAATTCTAACATACTTGTCTTTTTTTTTTATAAAACATACCTTGAAAATACCACACGTAAATGATTTATACTCCATTACATAAACATTTCAAGTTCAAGCAAACCTTAGTCAATGGACTAAGTTCTGTTCAGGTAGTTTCATTTTAACACTGTCTTTCAGAAAAACTATATTTATTTTAACACTTTAACTACAACTTATACATTCAACAAAGTACACACGACATGAACTTCTGCTTGTAAGGTTATATAAGCCTTGTTTACAATCAATATTTATGTAAGCCTTGTTTGCAATCAATATATATTGAAGTAATTGATGTACTTCAACACCTTCCTTCATCAATTACTTGTGAAACTTGTGAAACATAAGAAACATAAGAAATATATATATATATATATATATATATATTTCGACATTTCTTCGTAATATAAAAGGTCCAAGAGGGATAAATCNACACACAAACATTAAGAAAGTCCCAAATCTTGATAAAGTTTCTTCAGTCTTGGACCTAGTAAGGGCTTGGTGAAAAACCATCCGCCAATTGATTCTGGGTATCAACCCTTCGGATCTTGATTTATCCCTCTTGGACCTTTTATATTACGAAGAAATGTCGAATTGAAATAGGCTTAGTGCGTTTATGCCACATAGGATTTTCGGCTAATTTTATGGCAGCATTATCATCGACAAACAACGTACCTTCCTTATAATCAGTCGTTTCTTGAATAAGTCTTTTCAGCCATATAATCTCGTGTTCCCTCACTGGCAGCAATGACCTCTGCCTCTGTAGTAAAAACAGAGACAGAACACTGTCTTTTACTAAACAACAAGATGGCACCTCCAGAGTATAGACACACAATGCCAGTAGTAGATCTGCCAGTCTCCTTATCGTCACAGAGATCCGCATCTAAATGGCATTCAAGAATTCCTTTTTTGTAATCTTTCTTGTAGAAAATACCAAGTTCAGAAGTCCCTTTTAAATAACAAAATATTCATTTAACTCTGATTATGTTACTTTCAGAAGGATTCTCAAACGTCCTAGAAGCAACATTGATTGCATGGGAAATATCCGGCCTTGTGCAAGTCATTAAGTACATAAGGGATCCTACAGCTTCCCGGTACGGAAAATCACCAGTCTTGATATCTGCAGTTTCCTTCCCAGATTCTACATTTTCTTCCTTCAAAATAGGCATATCTACGACCCGACACTCACCCATTCAAAATGTTTGTAAAAGATTTTTAATGTAAGAAGTTTGACTCAATCCTTATTCCTATTAATTTCCAATCCAAGGTAATAATCGGCTGGTTTAGCCTTGATTTTGAATTGTTGTTTTAATTTTTCTATGAGTGCAAATGCTTCTTTTTCTTCAGACGCAGCAATTAATCCGTCGTCAACATACAACGCTAACAATATCTTTCTGCCATTAGTATCCTTGATAAATAGACAGCGGTCTGCCTGCAGTGCTAATTTTAAATCCCAGACCAAGTAGAAAAGTCTTTATTTTGTCGTTCCAACAACCTGGAGCCTGTTTGAGTCCATAAAGGCTTTTATGCAATTTGCATACCTTTTTAGAATTATCACTGAAACCTTCTGGTTGGTTGATATAGATCTCTTCCTTAAGTCGTGCATTTAAAAATGCAGTTGATACATCAATCTGATACAGAGCCATATTTCCATTTGCAGCAATACTAATTACTATTCTGACCGTAGTTTGTCTGGCAACTGGGCTAAAAGTTTCATCAAAATCTTCTCCTTTTTTCTGTGTGCAAAACCCTTCACAACCAACCGCACTTCACATCTGTCAAGACTTCTATCAGGTTTATATTTCTTAGTGAAAACCAACTTTGAAGCAATAGCTCTTTTATTAGGAGGCAAATCACAGAGTGTCCTGGTTTTATTTTCTTTAAGCGAAGTCATCTCTTCTTCCATCACTTTACACCATTGCTCCACATCCTCACACTCCATAGCCTCTTGGAAACTTATACGAACTATTTCATCCTCCTCAACCATGTTGACATAATCCATCATAAATTAAGGTTTATTTATTTTATTTTGGTCCCTAAGATTTGTACCTCTTTCTCGTTTTGTATCTGCATGCTCTGTTTCTGAGTCTTCACTATCTTCTTCCAATACCTCTTCTTCTCCTTCTTCCTCAATGCCCGGTGCTTCTTCTTGATCTTCTCTTTGTTCTTTCTCATCTTCTTCTATCCCTTTTTCATAATATATACCGATTCCTTTATCTATGATCGGTTGAGATGGTGACTTTTCCATGATAGGTGCTTTAAGTGATTCTTGAAAAATTAAATCTCTTGATCTTATGAGTTTATTATTTGAAAATACTCTGTACCCATTATCTCCGTCGTATCCAACAAGCACTCCTTGTTGAGCCTTTTTATCGAATTTTCTTAGTTTTCCTTCAGGTATATGGACCCAACATTTTGATCCAATGACTCGTAGGTTCCTTATTCCTGGTTTTCTGCCTATCCAGAGTTCAAAAGGGGATTTATCTTTAACTGATGACGGACCAGTTCAATTTAATATGTAGGCTGCAGAGTTTATCATTTCTGCCCAAAGCTCCTTGTCGAGAGATTCTTCTCCAAAATGCATAAGGGCTCTTGCAATTTCTACTATTGTGCGGTTTTCTCTCTCAGCACAACCATTTTGTTGAGGTGTGTAAGGCATTGTATATCTAATTTCAATCCCTTTTGACCTGAGGAAATTTTGTAAGCTTTCATTTTTAAATTCCCCACCATTATCACACTGAATGCACACCACTTTATCACCCAGTGCACCTGCTTCTGCCAAAAAATATTTTAATTTACCAAAGACTTCATCCTTGGTCTTAATCAAATATATTTTTCAAAATTTTGAAAAGTTATCTTTGAAAAGCAGAAAATATTTAAAACCACTTTTCGAGGGAAAGAATGGGCCACACACATCAGTGTGTATAACCTCACCTATTTTTTCAGCTCTTTTCCGGCATCCAAACTTGAATCTGTGAGCTTTCCCTTTAATGCAGTCTTCACAGAGTTCTCCATTGAGAGGTAAGTCTAGGTCGAGGTCTCTTTTAAGTATCTCTTTTACATGGCGTTTATTTTGATGACCCATTCTTTGATGATGGAGTTGCAATAAATTTTGATCTTTTGCAGTAATGGACAAAATATTATTTTCTGTTGTACAGTTCCTAGTTGCATGTACTACTCTAATTGCTAACTTATAGAGGCCACCACATATTTGACGCTTCCCTGAGACAAGAGTTTCTTTATCTTCAAACAATCTACAATCAACAGCAGTAGATTCAAATTTACTACATGGCCTATGATCCTGAGCAGCTAATAGTGAAAAAAGATTTTTAGAAATATTGGGAATAAGCCACACATCTGAGAGTTTAAATCTCCTACAATTGCCATTCTCAATCCAAATAGAGCCTCTACCATGTGCCTTGACTTGAGAACCATCTGCTGTAATAATAACATGGTCATCTTTAAATGATTCATAATTATTAAACCATTCCCTTCTATTGCATATATATCGCACCACTGTCCACAAACCAAGCCTCAACATTAGTCTCCGATGCAAAAACTTCTGAAGTAACCGTTAAAAGACTTGAGCCTTCACTTGAATTATTTTGAGTGAATTTAGCCTTAGCTGGCTTAGGTGGGTGACCATCACCAATCCAAAATTTACACTTCTGAATGCAATGTCATTTTTTGTCACAATAGAAGCATTTAATTATATTTTTCTCAAAAGTAGGTTTATATCTTTCTTTATTTGTTTTAGTGGTATTTATTGACACTTGAACTGTTAAAATTTCTTCTGAGGGTTTTTCTAATAAATTACATTCAAAAGTACAAAGTTTCTGTGTTAGGTTTTCTAAGCTCATATTTTCTTCATTTATTAACCTCCAACCAGCTGCAAAGGACTTGAATTTATCTGGCAATGATTTTAAAATTTTACAAATCAACAAAACATCTTTATTTCCTTCAGGTTGTTTGTTAATCTCGAACTGTAGTTGGTTCTAACAATTGGATAACCTTGCAATAAAACTTACTGCATCCTCTTCTGATAACCATCTAACTTCAAAAAATGTATTATACAAATCAAAAATTCTATCTTCAAAAAAGGTATCATACAGTTGGCATAGTCCTACCAACATACTACGAGCTAATTCATATCTTCTAACCTTTTCAAACATTTTTTCAGTCATATTATTTGACATAACTAATAAAGCCTGATTCTCAATAGTATTAAACATATTTACCTGCTTTAAATAGTTTTTAGAAGCTTGCTCGTCTTTTTCATTCACTGGAGGTTCTGGACATATATATGTACCATCTATTATGTCAATAGCTCTCGGTATCATCTTTAAATGCCATTCTTTCTTTTGCTTTCCAATTCTCCCAGTTGTGTTTTCCTTCTAATAACGCAATCTGAGGAATGGAAAAGGACTTTGATGATTCCATTTTGGTTTTAACAAACACGTTGTCTGAAATGACGCACCTTGATGGAGGAATTCACTGTATCATTTTTCTTTAGTCCATTCTTCTTTCTTGTTATGTTCTGAGTCCATAACCTGTTCAGATAGTTTCATTTTATAAGAAGATGAACACGGTCTTTCAGAACAAATATATTTATTTTAACACTTTAATTACAACTTATACATTCAAAAAAGTTCACACGACATGACATTCCACTTGTAAGGTTATATAAGCCTTGTTTACAATCGATATTTATGTAAGCCTTGTTTGCAATCGATATATATCAAAGTAATTGATGTACTTCAACAAGTTCGACATACTTCAAATTTACATTGACTGCCATAATATATAATGAAATTTTTATATAAATTAATTTTATTAACAAATAGGCCTCCATAAAAGAATATTGATAATAACAGAACTGTTAATGAATAATACAATAGTGCTTATAGTGTAGCAAAATAGTTTATAATTTAAAAAATGAATTTTTGATGCATAAAAGGTTATATGCCGCATAAAAAAATAACACATATTTTCTAGGCAAAAAAACAGCTATTTTTGAGAAAAACAACACCTATTTTTCAGGTCTCTACCTATTGAAAATGTACTACTTAGATTTGAGAAGAGCATATAACTTTTTTTTTTCAGTTTTATTTTATGCACATAAAAGTAAGAATAGGAGTAAAAGTAAAAATATATACATCTCTAACAGTTACAAGGTTTCACTGGATTGATGAAGAATGTGATCATGTCCACTGTAATGTAAGTTTCACATGTGTTGGAAGGATGCAAAGCCTGAATACTTTCCTGCACCTGCACTACATTCCATACCAAGTGCTGCCAGAGTTCTTCATGTATTTCAGCAGGTCGTGTGTGCTGAAGGCGACTGCATTCATGCAGGCCAAAGTATGGTGTTCGTATTTCATAGTGTGTTGTATAATGACTAAAGTATGTGGATTTGCATAACTGAGCTGCAGATTGTTATCAAGAGTAGAAAATGTAAATGGTAGAAAATGGAGATGTATGATGACACATTGGTGGCAAAACTTGCTCGAGTCGTAACTAATAGTATCGGAAACCATAACTTCACGTAGAGGAGCGCTATGGGATACATGGATATGCGCCTGATGCTGAAGCTCACCGCTGATCTGGAGACAACCTTCATCAGCACCCAGAGTGAAGCACTATTAGTAAGAAAAGACAGTGCAATGCCACTCCTGCACCCAATCCTGACATTCTGTGCACAACTGTTGACACAGAGGACACCGTAATTCTAGTCCACCATCATTCGGTCACTGGCGGATAGTTCTCTGGGACACTGCAGAAAGTAGTGTAGACCTTGCAGACACCAGAATCAATGATGATGTTGCAGTATGATCAGCTGCTACACTTCTTCAAAAATGCCTGTCCTCACATTCTGCAGTTGAATGTACCACGCCAGAACCTTGCCGACATGATGTATGGTCTTCATCTGATCATGCACCCATATAATGTTTTACAATATTCAATGCATGGCTCACACGAGTGGCTATTTGTCAAACCACACAATCAGCCTCGTGCAGTTCCGCTACAGATCGTTCAAATGCCTCCAACAGTTGATATTCTGCCCGCTCTCGACATCTTGGCATACTGCAATGTTGGCTGTACTCTGTACCATTGGCACCTGTGACCTTGCTGAATGTTCAGGGTCCTATCAGCTCTACCACTGCGACGACAAACGCTTTCTTTATGACCCATTTTGATGAGACAGATGGAAGACATCATTATAATAATTTGCATATCTCCTTGGATAATACTTATGGACAACAGGTCACTCAATCTGACCACTGTTTTCTGGGCATTTCATTTTCTCCATCCAGGAGAGTATCACCACCATTTGTGTCTGCTAGAATGAAAATATTTACGCTAATAAAAGTTATTTTGCTTGTTTCTACATGTGGGAAACATGAAGGACGTGTCCAATGGCTGGTGGATTTTCTTGGAATACATCCGTTCCCTCCACCATCAAACTCTAGAACTGCTTGATCCTCGTCTTACTTCATCCTATGGGTGATCAATTCTACGTGAGTGCCTTCCAAATCCCTCCACTCCTCCTTTGATAACAAGTAATTTGAAGAGAAGGCATGTTTTGGCAGGTGGAGCACGTCGGAGCTGGAATGAGCACTTCCATGGGTGCCAACAGGTTACTATGAATCACTTCACATCTAGAGAGAAGAGGACTGCGGTGGTGTAGTGGTCAGACCACTCCTCTCTTACCAGGGCAAACAGGGTTTGATTCCTTCCAGGGTTATTATGATTTCCTCTTGTGGGAAACATGGCGGATGTCATTGTTTTCCTCGGGATACTTCCATTTCCCTTGCCATTGCATTCTGTTGTGGCTCCATATTGCATTGTCACTGCTCCATCTACACCTCATTTCACCCTTGTTGTCACTTGAGTCCTTCTTAACACCTGGCCAAGACTTCTCAACATCATCATCTTGACAGAAAGAAATTTAAACAGTTTCCATTTCATTAATATTTTACAGTAGTTTTCAGTCACAGATGTGTGTGGTGATAGTTGTTCAGTGTGACCAAATTTAGAAGTTAATTTATAATATTTAGCCACAATTATAGAGGCTGAAACAGCAAAACAAAGTATTTTAAGGAGACGAGGAAAGAATCATTTTTACACATTACTTTGCAAGTCATGCCAGGACGAGCCCAAATAAAACTTAACTTTACTAAGGCTTGTTGCTTTCTTTCACAAAATACACACACATTTCTGTGTGATGCTAAATTGAAATGAGTGGATTTTGAAGTAATGACTCCATTGCGGAAAGAGTATCTTGCCTACGTCCGTTACTTGCATACTTAGTTACATATTCCAGGTGGGAAGCAAGGTGTTTTCTCCAACATTTATCAACTTGAAGAGGCACCCTCCTACATCCTTATCTTGTTAATTTTTTCATATTATCTATTTCTACATGTGCAAAGTCAGTCACTGTATCACAGTTGGCTGGACTCTTTTAAGATAAAATATTTTAGATCAGAATTATGGGCAAGGCAGTGATATGTCTGCAACTTATAGATGTCAGTTTAGGTTTAATTTGATGTGTAAAACTGCCCCCTTAATTATTCCACCTGTATGAAGCAATGGCAAAATACTTGCACTTACATACAGATTCATAGATGGGTAATGCAAATGGGGAAATTTACAAGACATGTTTGTTTTGTGTGTGTTTTAAACTAGCATAAAACTTCTCTTAGAGTCAAAAAGGCTACAAAGAAACATTATTCTTGAAATTTCTATACTGTAATTTAAGGGAAAGGAAAAATCTTAACTAATTATGAATACTGCAGATGTATGCATGCTTAAGTGCACACGTATAATAAATTAATTCAAGAAATGTGTATTATCGCTGAATTTTCAAGGAGCATAGCAGTTTAATGCAGGACACAAGACTCCAAATAGAGAGTTCAATTAAATACAGTACTGCCGTTCTCTTCCTTGAAGCACACCTCCCAAAATAAAGTCATGACACTGCACAAATGAGAAACTTATTTAAATTTAATATATGCAAGGTAAAGATATTCATGTAGAAAATATTGAGGTAAGCTTACAGCATGCTTCTTATTCAGACGAAGTTCTCACCAAAAAGTTACTGCTGGCCACTTATAACAATGTACTGAATAATAAAAACTCTTATTGATTCATTTTATGTGTAATATTTCTGTTGTGGTTTGTTTATGTTATTTTATCATTAAAAAATTAACTGCATTAATGTCCTTAAAATACTTAAAATAAATTGAGTTTGCAGATTCAGGGATTTCTTAATAAACCTAAATCAACATAAATAAATACAGTGGACTGCACCATAAAATTGGCCTGTAACAAGATACTCACCAAACACAAGTTAAACATATTTGTTTAAAATAATTAATTTTAGCATCCTTGTTTGCTATAACAATAAAATATCTCATTGCCCTACAAGTTAAAAGAACTTATATAGCCCACTGAAATCAATCACCACATAAACAGAAAATAAATCAGCAGCTCCACAATGGTAGCATCCTAATTCAATATTGTGTTTTGAACAAAAAAAAAACACATGCGAGCTCTTAGGATGTAGTTGCAGATTGTTTATGATACCCAAGTCGATAATCTTTAAATGAATAACAATACTGAACATGACACGTTACAAGCATGACCTCATTTTGCTTCTCTTGATCACAAGGCGAATGAACTAAGATCTAATGTGACCACACAGTTAATCAATGGTGTGCAGAGTTCTCTGGCTATTGTTGTGTAGGCCTACACAAGTTCAGTTCTACACTTGTCTATTTCGTGATTGCATCAGTAGCACTAAGCTTGTGATGGCAAGTAGAAATAAATTAAAAACACTTTATATCATATCTAAGTTCAAGATTATACACAAGGGTGAAGAAGACTTGAACGTAAGCAAAATCAGCAGATGGTAGAAATCTCCAACTTTCAAAATCAGTTTCAGCTATAATGGAATAGAGCAGCGTTTCCTAACCTTTTTCAGCCACGGACCCCCACTTATTTCACTCACTTCAGTCAGTCTCGCACACCGCCCACTGGCGCACGTTCGTCGTGCTACGTAAGCGTAGCGATTACGAGACTTTTGGTGGCATTTATTTATTATTGTTAAATGGTCCAGAGATGAGACTGCAGGCCCCCATGCATATACTCGCGGACCCCAGGTTAAGAAACACCGGAATAGAGCAACATAAATATCAGAGAAATCTGGCTGTCAGTGGGGGCACAATAAACTTGTGTCCCGAACTTAAAAGATATGCTGAAGTTCTACGCACACTGGTAATTTATAATGGAGACTTGATAGAAAAATTTTACAGTCTACACCCAAAGAAATGCTTACAGTCAAGAACGATCTGTGGAAAGCAAAGTAAAGAGCTAATATGCAGACATGAATTTAAAGTAACAAACTGAAACNACAGTCAAGAACGATCTGTGGAAAGCAAAGTAAAGAGCTAATATGCAGACATGAATTTAAAGTAACAAACTGAAACCTTGCAGAATAGAGACATCTGCAAAGTGTCATATACTGTACTGCATTCTGTAAATTCAATGCCATGGCCTTACATTGATGAAAATACATGGATAATTGCAGAGTTTAAATAAAAACNCTGCATTCTGTAAATTCAATGCCATGGCCTTACATTGATGAAAATACATGGATAATTGCAGAGTTTAAATAAAAACAAATCTTTGCTTTATGCTTTCGATGCCAGGATGGGTGTGTAAAGTCACAAACTTGTGTTATTTCTTGACTGCTGCCCGGCAAAAACAAAAATTGCACCGTAAAAAATCAAAACAAATATTCTGCTTCCAAACTGTAGCAACGTACCTACGTAGGAGTTTCTTGCCAGCTAAAGCAATGTTTTCACAACAAGCTGGTCTAATGTGTGTTGTGAGAAGTGGAAATTGGGAAGGAAATGGTGAAGTGGAATGTGCTGGATGACGATGCAAATTGTTGATTGGAATAGAATCGTGCTGCAAGCAGTAGCTAAGTGTTTCCAATGTGCTAGTTTGCTGCAGTTGTTCCAAAGTTCAAGAGCCTACACATACAGAAGCTCCCACGCAGGCTTCGCAGCAACTTAAGAAATTGAGGAGTGGTTGGAAATGCCAGTCAACTTCAGTGATTTTGTGTCAGCTGATATCAATTTTGAAGTGTGTGCCAAACCTAAACAATGATCTCATTAATGTAGCGGCACAAAAAGAAGCAACAACTACCAAAACAAGTGATTGTAAGAGAAGCACTAGGAGTTTGTATCAACTTTGACAAGTGTCTCACAAGTTTTGTTACAGATTGTTTCTTCAAGTAGAATTTCTTAAAATGTTTCAAATTTAAGATGGAACTTGACAGATCCTGAAAGTGCAGGATGGCAAAGAGTTTTAACATAAATAAAATATTTAAACTAAAAACCAAGCTGTTGGTTTTGGAAAGTACACCAGCATACGAAAATTCTTCAATTTTCTCAGTCAAAAGTAAAAGTTCTCATAAGTTTAACTATTCAAATTGCTGTAAGTTTTAGGCTATGTAATATTTTGGTTTAAAAACATACATAACAATGAATGTCCTGATGAGCTCATTCAAAGTGTTAATGGTTACTAAACTGTATCTGTCCCTGCACAGACGCAGTCCACATTACTGTACTTGAAACATTTGTGGGGTTATGGATGATGTAAGCATGAAAGTGCGACTTGAGCAAGAGGAACAGAGAGAATGGAGTGTCAAGTAATTTGACAAGCAGACAGCAGCGACTTGGAAGAGGCCACCTGCTCTCTTGTCGTCGTAGATTGGATATCACCATCCACCTCATCTCAAATCGTCGCCATTGCATACAATTTCTGTGACTATGTAAGCATATTTAAAGTATACCTCTGTGTTGATCCACAATGGGATGAGCAAGACCTAATGACAAACAACTTAATTTTTGTAGCTGACCAAAGTTGTTTAAAAAAAAATTAAGATTACGTAAGCAGCTAAACAAAAAGTTGGGTATGTATGTGTGTTCTACACAAACTATTTTTAACTTTCCCTTANAAATCGTCGCCATTGCATACAATTTCTGTGACTATGTAAGCATATTTAAAGTATACCTCTGTGTTGATCCACAATTGGATGAGCAAGACCTAATGACAAACAACTTAATTTTTGTAGCTGACCAAAGTTGTTTAAAAAAAAATGAAGATTACGTAAGCAGCTAAACAAAAAGTTGGGTATGTATGTGTGTTCTACACAAACTATTTTTAACTTTCCCTTAATGTAAGCGTGTTAAATAATTAAACATGGATATATCTAAGTTATTAGAAAAAATTACAATCTGAATGTTAATATAACTCAAAGGCACCTGTGTTTATAAAGTCTTGTCTTCAAATGAATATGCATAATTTTCTTATCCCTAGCTACTAATAAATATAAGTGAACTGAAAATTTGCACCTGTATTTAAAATATACAAGTGTTTCTCATGTATAGGTTTTTTAAATATATTGAAATTCTACTTTTATGAAAAATATTAGGTGACAGCTATATTGCTATATGGTATACGTATTTATGAATTTGTTGGTCCAGCACAACAAAAAAAACTACAACACAAAAATGTACACTTTATCCTCAATCTATTGTAGAGATGGTGTCATCAAAATCAACAGGTTAGCAACAAATTTACTGTCTAATGTTTCTCAAAAAAGTGAGAAGTTTTGAAGCATGTAAAAAACTATGTACATTTCAGAATTGACAAGTAGTATTACTGATACTTGGCGATACGCAATGTAAAATTGCAAGGAAGCTATCACAAATAATGCCACTATGTTTATAATCTAAAAAAAAACTTAGCACATACTAACAATCATTTACACTTCACTTTGTCCTGTTCCTGAAGAAAACTCACATTATTGCAAGATAGATGTAGAAAGTTGTTTTCATTTAAATTCAAGACAAAATGGTTTTTCTGGTGACAATTTAGGGCTCAACTTACCATATTTACAGTATTTATCTTGCTGAATATTTTAATAACTTTGCCATTGAAGTCAGTCTAATTTTTGAATACTTCTTTTCCAATTGACAAAGTGCCAAATTTGTTAAGTCATTCGTGAAATTTGGTGTAACTGTTACTAAAAAAAATTTGTATGCTTGCTGCTAAGAAATAATACTCAATTAAAATCCACATTGAGTTTCCTACTGACATTTCAGATATATACAGATATCTGGCACTTGAGCATTAGGTCGAAACTTGGTTAATGAACACCCCAAAAAAACCTGAATTCACAATATAATCTATCCCACTACTGAGTGCATTTAAACAACAGTCAGTGGGTGGTAACATGCCGTAAATAAAACCTACCTGTATCGGCTGATAGCATAAGCAAGCAGAGGCTGGCAATCCTGACAGCGCTGCAGATGCACAATAGACCACAGAGAAATATGCATATATGAAAGAGTTGGTAGATTAATTATTTATTTATGTGATTTAACGAGTTCAAAAAACCACAATAATCAGTGTACCAAACTTTATCTTTGAATAAAAATGGTAATGTTGAGTGTTTTGAGTAAAATGAAACTACCAACATTGCGCACATTTTTGTGCTACTTCAAGAGGCGCTGCTTTGCTTTCTGACCAACGCCATTGCCAGCATCTGAGTAGCAGTATCACCACAGAGCGACTGTGGCGGCGGCAGCAGAAGTATAAATGAAGCACTGTGAATGAAGACAAAAATAAATTAGAAATAGTAGAAAAATAATTAACATGTTTTGAGTGAATTATTTGAACAAACAATCCGAAGAGATCTCTTTGTGACATTGTAATTAATGCCAGAAGAGTTGTAAGGTTGTTTTAACTGACCTTATAAGCTTGCAATGGGACTGGCCCACCTCTTCACACCCACCAGCACGGATACTCAGCTGCTGCACCACAGCCAGTTCCGTTACAGTATCCGTAAACAAACACCACGTCTGCGTTCTCCACGCGTGTAAATAAACATTCCTGGCATTGCTGCACAACCACTCGCCTCGACACACTCACTGGTCACGCCAGCCACACTAGCAGTGTACGCTTACAGTCAGATTTGGCACATTTTCAACAGTTTGTGTGGGACGTACAACATGAATGTAGTCAATTGCATTAAAGATATTCTGTAATTCCAATTTGTACGTCCCCGCAACTCTGAAATGTGACTGCATAGCCTACTTGTGTATATGACATTTTTTGTGGTAAATGTTCTGTATAATACGCTGCCGAATTATGTCGGTTGAGTCGCGGAACATTGTGTATGTAAAAGAAATCTATATGGTATTTCTGATTTGTTTGAATTTCTGGAATTGTGTTTTGCAGCCTTATTAATAGGAACATCACATCAATTTACTGAATATTCCTGAAAACTATCTTACATAATATTTCACTTAGTTAACCTTGCAGTGAGAGATATATGCTGGGCCAACATGGATGAATTATTAGCTGGACATTTCTTCTTCAACTGGGTCTTCAAAAGCTGAGAATTTTCAGTAAAAAATGGTGAAACTGAGCATGTGTTTCTGCAACATGATGGAACACAGCACATATACAGAAAGTTTCATGTTATTGTTTTGTTTATACTGTAGTTTAAGAAAAATGGCAGCAAAATAAAAATTGTCTTTCTCAATTTTTTGGTTGCAAAGCTGCTGAGTATCATGATGTGTTGCACTTTGCTTGCCAGCTTCCACGTCTGGTGACATTAATAAAAAAATTATGTTGCCTATGATGTCAATGTATGAGACATGGCTTGCAGTAAATGTTCATATACCAGTAATTCACAATGGTGACAAATTCTCTTGCCATTATGAGCTGTTGCTTAAGTAAAATTAGACTTTTATGTTAAGTAAAGTTTCCACGGTCCTTGCAATAATCCGATTTCTCCCCACATTCACTTTGCCATGCTGCCATCACATTTCATCTTGAACATCCCTTGGTTGCGGGAAACAACAGGATCTCTGTTTTAGCTAGTCAACATTTAACTGAGCACTTGTGAAATTAACCTTTGTAAATAATCTGCCATGAACTGCATTTATATAAACAAAAAGACATGGAATGTCGTCCTTATGGTAACACTGATGGTAGATTTAAAAACACAGTGCTATAATGTAAATTGTTATCAAAAATGTAATGTTCACAACGGGTGCACACAAACTGGGTTTAGACTGAAGGATTTTGGTCTGTGATTAACAGCGACGTCTTGGTGCCGGTGAAGATGGAGTGTGGCAAAGATGGAGCAGCAGCAGCAGCAGAATGCAAGGGTGGGGGAATGGGAGAGCCTCGAGAAAACCTGCTGGCCAACAACAATGCTTGCCACGTTTGCCACATGCGAAGATCCAGGTCACCTCACTGGAAATCAAACCCAGTTTTCCTTGGTGGAAGGCGAGTAGTCTGACTGCAGCCCCACACAGAAATTTGTTTCTTTTCATGTAAAGAACACTGGGAAAATAATTTGCATAATATAAAAAACTTTACAGTCTCAAAGATTCTAACTTCCAGATCCACGTGTGGCAATGGTAATTTTCACGGGATCTGGAATGATATCCACTGGACTGAAAGATAAAACAACACTGGACTTACGCTAGTGCTCAGCTGACTGTGAACTAACTAAGCTGGACTTCAATGAACTATTGTTTCAGACATACGTTATTGGAGCTGTGTTGTATGCTGCATAAAATGCATAAAATGGCATAAAACACACCGACCTGAAAAATAAAAAGGGAATTAAGTCACTTTTCATAATGGAAATGAGACCAAAAACATATCAGAATGAATAAAAAAAAATTGTTGTTTGTTTTATTCACCATTCTGGTCATTTCTGCCTCATTTCCTTTCTGATGTACTAGTTAGTTTTATTATTTGTCCCAATGTTTTTGCCTCTACTGCTTTCACCCTTACTTTCAACCCAATGTAAACAAAAAGGGCAACAACAATTAGTAGCTGCTTAAATGATGTTGATGTGCTGCTACAGGTAATATCTCAAAAATAAATCTCGCACAATCAATATGATTATCAAAACAGCTTACTCACAGTTTTAGTCGCTTTCCTTTAGCAGTACGACATCCAGATTGGAATCACTTTGTGTTTATTTTGTCGAGCCCTATACTGGACTTAACAGTAGTTTTTTCAAGCACTATGTCCAGTGCCATCCACTTCACATATCTTATTTCCTTCTAACAAAGTGCCTTATGCAGTTATGGCATTTATCAGTAGTTAGCCAGCATGCTGCTGACTGCATTAACCCACATGACAAACCTGCTTCCGCACAATGAAAATACTCGCAGCAAACATGCCAGACATTTCAGCTGCAAGTACAGCTATTTGCTTCAAAGGCAACATTTGATGCTCCTGAGAATGGTAATTAAAAAAACATTTCAAACAAGTCTCTTTCAGCCATTTTTTAACGGCCGTGAATTTAAAATGCCACTTTATTATATCAGCTCATGTCCACGCCACGCCACTTGAGCTACTGCTGCCAGTAGGCGAACGACAGGTTAACAGGACACACCAGGGCAATGAGAACAATACCTGGTGCATGCACAAGTCACGGCTAATGGGTGTCAAATGATTTTGAAAGTAAACATGGGAAATAATTACTATAGAATCACACACAATTGGCTGTAAATACTATATCTCATGCAACATAAGAATAGTTCTTTTTTAATTGCATAATAGAGTTTGCATATTACGATCATTAAAATACAAACTATTTTTACGTAAGTTCAGAGACTAACCAGCATGGATTTGTTTACCTTGGGACTAACATAAGCATAAAAGAAGTATAGTTTCCCGTGTGATAACTGACTTAATTTTTTCTGCAGAATACTCCACATGTTATTTACATATCTGTTAACAAATAGCAATTGTTCATATGACTCTTATTTCATCACCTGTGTTTTCAACACAAAACTCTGGAATCAAATGCATCCAAAATTATACATCATTCAACCACTTTTATCCAATGCAAGAATCATTACAAGATCACAAGCCCAACTTACCATGCAAAACTCTCTGTTTATACAGCTGTTCCTTATACCACAAAGCAGACAGGCGTTAAGCTCTTTAATTGTGCTTGCTCTGCATGCAAAGCAATAATCCAAGCCAGACTATATGGGTTAATTTGTAAGTTACCAGCATCGTAAGTATAATGTAAACACTACAAGAGAGAGAACGTGAAGGGGCACATACTTCTTGCCAACGCGAATGATACATTTCCATTGAAACTGAAGTTCCCAGGTAGCAAGATTAGAAATGGGCAGCGTGCAAGTTTTCCGTTACTGTACTGCTTCATTTCTTGTGTTACGAGTTCCATAAGGGATGGTATACTTAACACATAAATTATTTTTCATAAAAATTACAACTTATAAATTACACAAAAAAAAAAAAACAGGCAGTTTCAAATGCTTGCCAAAACACACCTCTTGCCCCTGGTCACAATGAGACACGTAAACTCGGCTGCCTTGACGTGCATCTGTTTTCCGAAGAACTGTTTTAGAGTATTCTAGATGATAAATTACTGAGACTGAAACATCCTACAGGATGTACTTTGCACTAATGTATGAATGTGCAATGTAAAAACATGATAGGAAGTGTTTATAACCATTTCATGAAACTGTTGTAGACATTTAACCAAAACTGGTGCTTTCTGTCTGTGAAGTCCTTGTTGAAATTATAATTTAGCACAGTACAAAATAAAATATGTTATATACATATTTGATATTGCCGTAAGTCTGATAAACTGTTCTGATTTGTATTTACATAAGTATAGTTCAATAACTGTTTACTAATTCAATTTAATTTATTTTCATTATATTTTATATTACAAAATAATTACATTTGTTAAAGACAAAACCTTAAGAGTGTGAAGACATTTCATCAAAATCTGTGTTTTTGCCCGCGACTTTCATATTGACATTGTAATTTAGCACATTACACAATAAAATACACCATAGCACAAACATGGCACTGCCTGCAATTTGATAGACTATTATGGTTTCATTTAGGCAAGTACTTCAATAATTGTTTACTGATTCAATATAACAATTTTTTACCGTAGTAAAAATTATATTAGTTAGAATATTTAATTAATAGTTACAATATTACAAAACACCTAAATTTTGTAAAATAAATGTACCGATAATTGAGGTTCACATACATCGTAGTTATTTAGAATACTGTTTAGCAGATCAATGTTTTACTCTTAGATCTGTATCATAATTTTTTATTTCTAGCTACTGTTCCTTATTTATAAAAAGAAATGTGTTTATAAAACTGATGCCATATACATTTTCAGATTACAAAATGTGACAAAATAAAAAATAAGAACAGCATGGCTGAAATTCCATAAGTATTTAAGGGTGTGAATTAGACAGAAATGTAATATA
The DNA here is from genome assembly GCA_002778355.1 of Clitarchus hookeri. NCBI lineage: Eukaryota > Metazoa > Arthropoda > Insecta > Phasmatodea > Phasmatidae > Clitarchus > Clitarchus hookeri. The sequence continues at coordinate 1,649,312 of NQII01000010.1, forward strand.
GACAAGCTTTTATGTGTTGATGCATTCTGCGTCCCTATATTTTATTCGTCAGAACACACGCTCTGGCGAAGCTCGCAGGCAGACGACCGCAATAAGGATTAAGGGTTTGGCGGACGTGATGGGAGAATGGCGCCAGGACGGCCCGGCGGAACGACCACGTGCGGAGGAAGGCGGATGCAGCTGCATCTCGCAGCTGCCGGGGACGCGGAGCCCACACCAGCGGCGGCGCCTGTCCCAGGCTAGCTACCGCCATAAACATTGAGAGCTTTTGGCGGGCGTGCTGGGATAATAGCAGCACGATATCCGGAGGCAGGAGAACCACACGTGCGCCGAACCAAGAGGGCACCCAAATGTTCCCACACGTGCAGAAGGGAACAATAAACTTCCAGGCCAGAATCAAGGGGCGACGCCAGGCCGACTGCAGACCACAGGAGCAGCGGCCACGTGTTTTACGACTCAGGGGG